>WNWK01004529.1:0-138171 GCA_009830355.1 Cherax destructor | reverse complement strand
TACTCTGGTTTAAAAATTTTCAAGAATGATAGCTACCTTTTGATTGGGGGGGAGGGGGTCATCGCCCCCTGAAGCCTGGTACCGTCTCGGCTGGACTCAGTGTTACCAACACTGGCGAGATGCCCCACAAAAACTCTAACCCTCCGACATTTCTACCAGCAAGGAAAAAAAGGGGAATACAAAGAAGAGAGCGCCCAAGGCATACAAATGTAGCGAGCTAAACTTTTTTGCACAGAATATTATGAAAGAAATACAGAGATGAAGGCAGGAAACATAGCTTGGCGGGTGAAAAACAACAATACAAGGATAGAAAAAAAAAACTTCGAAAGAGTTACAGCAACAAAAGCCAAAATAGAATCGAATTATTTTTTTATTAACACATCGGCCGATTCCCACCAAGGTGGTGGCCCGAAAAAGAAAAACTTTCATCATCATTCACTCCATCACTGTCTTGCCAGAGGGGTGCTTTACACTACAGTTATAAAACTGCAACATTAACACCCCTCCTTCAGAGTCCAGGACTCAAGTCCGGCCTACCGGTTTCCCTGAATTCCTTCATAAATGTTACTTTGCTCACACTCCAACAGCACGTCAAGTATTAACAACCATTTGTCTCCATTCACTCCTATCAAATACGCACACGCATGCTTGCTGGAAATCCAAGCCCCTCGCACACAAAACTTCCTTCACCCCCTCCCTCCAACCTTTCCTAGGCCGACCCCTACCCCGCCTTCCCTCCACTACAGATTTATACACTCTCGAAGTCATTCTGTTTCGTTTCATTCTCTCTACATGTCCGAACCACCTCAACAACCCCTCCTCAGCTCTCTGGATAATATATAACCAAATATGAGGACTGAAAATAAGGAAGAAGGTTGAAATGATTATGGTTACCTTTGATGAATTGAAAGTTGTTTTTCACTGCCGGAGCCCGGCCATGGGGCAGGCGGTTAATAAGGAAGGATGTACAAAGAAACACGTCATGACAGGATGTACACAGCAACACGTCATGACAGGATGTACACAGCAACACGTCATGACAGGATGTACACAGTAACACGTCATGACAGGATGTACACAGCAACACGTCATGACAGGATGTACACAGTAACACGTCATGACAGGATGTACACAGCAACGTCATGACAGGATGTACACAGTAACACGTCATGACAGGATGTACACAGCAACACGTCATGCCAGGATGTACACAGCAACACGTCATGACAGGAAGGATGTACACAGCAACGTCATGACAGGAAGGATGTACACAGCAACACGTCATGACAGGATGTACACAGCAACACGTCATGACAGGAAGGATGTACACAGCAACACGTCATGACAGGATGCACACAGCAACACCTCATGACAGGATGTACACAGCAACACGTCATGACAGGAAGGATGTACAGAGCAACACGTCATGACAGGATGTACACAGCAACACGTCATGACAGGATGTACACAGCAACACGTCATGACAGGATGTACACAGCAACACGTCATGACAGGAAGGATGTACAGAGCAACACGTCATGACAGGAAGGATGTACACAGCAACACGTCATGACAGGAAGGATGTACACAGCAACACGTCATGAGAGGATGTACACAGCAACACGTCATGACAGGATGTACACAGCAACACGTCATGACAGGATGCACAGAGCAACACGTTATGACAGGAAGGATGCACAGAGCAACACGTCATGACAGGAAGGATGTACACAGCAACACGTCATGACAGAAAGGATGTACACAGCAACACGTCATGACAGGATGTACACAGCAACACGTCATGACAGGATGTACAGAGCAACACGTCATGACAGGATGCACAGAGCAACACGTCATGACAGGAAGGATGCACAGAGCAACACGTCATGACAGGAAGGATGTACACAGCAACACGTCATGACAGGAAGGATGTACACAGTAACACGTCATGACAGGATGTACACAGCAACACGTCATGACAGGATGTACACAGCAACACGTCATGACAGGAAGGATGCACAGAGCAACACGTCATGACAGGAAGGATGTACACAGTAACACGTCATGACAGGAAGGATGTACACAGCAACACGTCATGACAGGATGTACACAGCAACACGTCATGACAGGATGTACAGAGCAACACGTCATGACAGGATGCACAGAGCAACACGTCATGACAGGATGCACAGAGCAACACGTCATGACAGGATGTACAGAGCAACACGTCATGACAGGATGTACAGAGCAACACGTCATGACATGATGCACAGAGAAACACGTCATGACAGGAAGGATGTACACAGTAACACGTCATGACAGGAAGGATGTACACAGCAACACGTCATGACAGGATGTACACAGCAACACGTCATGACAGGAAGGATGTACACAGCAACACGTCATGACAGGATGTACACAGCAACACGTCATGACAGGAAGGATGTACACAGCAACACGTCATGACAGGATGTACACAGCAACACGTCATGACAGGATGTACAGAGCAACACGTCATGACAGGATGTACAGAGCAACACGTCATGACAGGATGCACAGAGCAACACGTCATGACAGGAAGGGAAGGAAAATTAAAATGAACGAAGTGAAAGTTTTTGGTCCTTAAGAAAATTAGAGAAAGTCAGCCAGCCAGATAAAACTGAACAATTAACAAACCCGAAAATTGTAAATGAGACATCAATCTCATAAAATAATTACCGGAAGAACTTAATTATGGATCGGTTCTGGTGATTAAATAATATACAAGATACTAGAAATGATAGGAAAGTAAAGCACCTCTCCACAAAGGTGGCAGCAATGACAAATATATTTATATATATATATATATATATATATATATATATATATATATATATATATATATATATATATATATATATATATATAATTATAAGTGATAGCACTAACGTCCCACATTGTAAAAATTGTCGAGTTTTAAGAAGCACGATCACAAACTACAAAGACTCAAAATTTACACATGGTAAGGAAGCAGGTGTTTAGAGCAGGTCGCTTGTTCTCTTGCAACTACTACACCATTATGACGGACTTGGATGCATGTGAAGGTTAGCAAAATGCAGATGTTGTATACAGAGACTTACTAAAGCCATTGATAAGAGCGATCATGGTGTAATAGCTTACAAAATGCCTGCAAAAGGAAGAGCTGGAAAAGTGGACAGATGGACATTTAATATTCTTATGAATATAATCCAAAGTGTACTCGTGAACAAAGTCGGAACCTGGCACAGTGAAAATGTGTGTTCCCCAAGGCACAGTACTAGCAGCTTTCCTCTTTCTCATTCTCATATCTGACATAGGTAAAGGCGAAAATCATAGCACCGTGTCATCCTCTGCAGATGAATACTAGAGTCTGAGAGTACCATTCATTTACGACACAACAAACCTCCAAGCTGATATAACCAAGTCTTCAAGTGTGCCACTTACAACAATATGATGTTCAATGAGGACAAATTTAAGTTATTCGATTATTGAAAGCCTGGGGGAGTAAAGCCTGGGGGAGTAAAACATGGGGGAGTAAAGCCTGGGGGAGTAAAGCCTGGGGGAGTAAAGCCTGGGGGAGTAAAGCCTAGGGGAGTAAAGCCTGTGGGAGTAAAGCCTGGGGGAGTAAAGCCTGGAACGGAGTATAGAACAAACTCGAATCGCTCAATAGAGCATAAGACTAATGTGAGAGATCTTGGAGTAATTATGTCAGATGATCTCACCTTCAATAATCACAACAGTGTCACTATCACAACTGCTAGGAAAATGATAGACTAGCTAACTAGAACCTTCAAAACAAGGGATACCAAGCCAATGATACTCTTCAAGTCACTTGCTCTCTCCAGGTTAGAGTACTACTGCACTCTAAAAGTTCCGTTCAAGGCAGGCGAAATTGAAGGTCTGAAGAATGTGCAGAGAACCTTCACTGCTCCAACATATTCAATAAAGCACCTAAATTACTAAAGGCCCTCGAGCTGTACTCCTTGGAATGTAGGAGACAGAGGTGCATTATCATCTACAACTGGAAAACTCTAAAAGGCTTGATCTGAAATCTGTATACACACATCATCCCCATGAAAGAGACTTGGTAGACCCTGCAAAATGTCCATTTTGAAACAGAGGTGTAGTGAATGTAACCAGGGAAAACTCAGTGTGAAGGAACCAAAACTTTTTAATACCCTCATTTCATACATAAGGGGGATTACCAACAGACCCCTGGCTGTCTCCGAGAAGAAACCGGATGCGTTCCTCAAGTCAGTGTTTGATTAACCTGGCTGTGGTGCATACGTTGGATTTCGTGAGGCTAGAAGCAACAGCATGTTTGAACCAGGTCATTCAGAGGGAGGCCTGGGTCTGGGACACACTTTCATATAAATTAGTATTGTAGATAATCTGCAGAAATTAAGTAAATACTTTTAAAAATTATCACTACTTTTCATCTCGATTTCTGAAAGACCCGCCTAACTTAATCCTGGTTATTTCTCTCCATTCACAACTTTCCAAAAAACTTTGATGCGCTCAGCGCTAGAACTTAACTTACCGTAAATTTTTCTTGCTGATAAGTTCTATATCTTGTAGTTAGCTTATAACAAAACACTTGTTGTTTGAGAGGTGAACCCGCCTGTGAGCATCACCAGACACACACACACCCGTATCACTGAGCCGCCGCCACATGAGAGTAACACGTTACAAGGGCTTCACATAATGCTCTGTGCATCCGCTCTTTGTGATACTATTTTATCTCTCACCAAGGTTGCAAGACACATGTACACTTATCTCTCACCAAGGTTGCAAGACACAATGTACACTTATCTCTCACCAAGGTTGCAAGACACAATGTACACTTATCTCTCACCAAGGTTGCAAGACACAATGTACACTTAAAATATTGGAAATGGAAAGTGTCCAGAGTTAGGTAAGGTTCGTCAGGACACCTGACAAGTGTTTCCTGACGCGGGTCTTAGATGATGACCCGCCGTTGGAGCTTTTGGTCATCTTACCGACGCCTTCCGCTGGCTTACCGATCCACCTCTTTAAAAATTATGGTTTATTAAAACCATGCATTCAGAGATGCTCTTCAGCATAACACTATTGTATTGAATAGTTATTTAACTTACCATCACCTTGAACCAGTCTGGCCATTTCCCTCTGCCCTCACGCACTGGGCCATGGGGACATTGACCCCGAACACCCTCCAGGTATAACAAGGTGTTCTGATACATTACTGCCGCTCACTGGATATTTTATGCTTTTCACAACGTTCTTCATAAACTCTAGACTGTTGTGCGTGGAAAAAAACATGAGATTAACAGTTTCTGAGATACTCAGACCACCCCCGTTTGGCACCAACAACCATTCCATGGTCGAAGTCACTTTGATCACATTTCTTCCCCATTCTGATGTTCCATCTGAACAAAACAACCTTTTGACTATGTATGCTTTTAGGCACCGAGGAGCTGCCACGTGATTGGTTGATTTAAATTGTGAATGAACAACCAGGTATACTTAACAAAGCGGCCACTTGTGATATATCACCCTCTAACACTTTCAAAACCTGTCATCTAAAACATTCACCACCCGTTATCTAAAACATTCACCACCCGTTATCTAAAACATTCACCACCCGTTATCTAAAACATTCACCACCCGTTATCTAAAACATTCACCACACGTTATCTAAAACATTCACCACCCGTTATCTAAAACATTCACCACCCGTTATCTAAAACATTCACCACCCGTTATCTAAAACATTCACCACCCGTTATCTAACATTTTCACTAATCTCTCACCTTCACCACCTGACAAACACTGTGTTGTGTGTGTGTGTGTGTGTGTGTGTGTGTGTGTGTGTGTGTGTGTGTGTGTGTGTGTGTGTGTGTGTGTGTGTGTGTGTGTGTGTAGGTAAAATTGGTCAATTAGCAAAAACTCATTTAAAATTAAGTTCTTTCTAAAATTTTCTCTTATACGTTTAAAGATATATATTTTTTTCATTTACGTTAATGTAAAAATTAATAATTTTATACCAAAAGAACCTTAGAAAACTTACCTAACCTTATTATAACAAGCGCAATTTAATTTAGTCTAATCCAGCTAAATATATTTTAGATAAGTTTACAATAATTTAATAATAAACAAACACAATGAAATATATATATTTTTTTCGTTAGGTTCAGAATGATTTTTGCGAAATTATTACATACACAAATTTTCGCTTGCCTTGTTCAGCAAGAAGAGCGTTGCTATTTAAGCCAAGATCTCAAGTTTTATATATTCGGCACGGGATATATATAAATATAACACACACACACACACACACACACGGGAAATCCTGTGTCACAAACCTACTGGAGTTCTACGACAGGGTGACAGCAATAAGACAAGAGAGAGAGGGGTGGGTAGATTGCATATTCTTGGACTGTAAGAAGGAGTTTGACACAGCAGCGAGTCATGGTACGTGGCGAGGTGTCAGAGTGGGCGCCGGTGACGAGTGGGGTTCCACAGGTGTCAGTCCTGGGACCGGTGCTGTTTCTGGTATTTGTGAACGACATGACGGAAGGAATAGACTCCGAAGTGTCCCTGTTTGCAGATGATGTGAAGTTGATGAGAAGAATTCAGTCGGACGAGGACCAGGCAGAACTACAAAGGGATCTGGACAGGCTGCAAGCCTGGTCCAGCAATTGGCTACTGGAGTTCAACCCCACCAAGTGCAAAGTCATGAAGATTGGGGAAGGAAAAAAAAGACCGCAGATGGAGTACAGCCTAGGGGGCCAGAGACTGCAAACCTCAATCAAGGAAAAAGATCTTGGGGTGAGTATAACACCAGGCACATCTCCTGAGGCGCACATCAACCAAATAACTGCTGCAGCATATGGGCGCCTAGCAAACCTAAGAACAGCATTCCGACATCTTAATAAAGAATCGTTCAGGACCCTGTACACTGTGTACGTTAGGCCCATACTGGAGTATGCAGCACCAGTTTGGAACCCACACCTAGCCAAGCACGTAAAGAAGCTAGAGAAAGTGCAACGGTTTGCAACAAGACTAGTCCCAGAGCTAAGGGGTATGTCCTACGAGGAGAGGTTAAGGGAAATCGACCTGACGACACTGGAGGACAGGATAGATAGGGGAAACATGATAACGACATATAAAATACTAAGAGGAATTGACAAGGTGGACAGAGACAGAATGTTCCAGAGATGGGACACAGCAACAAGGGAACACAGTTGGAAGTTGAAGACTCAGATGAATCACAGAGATGTTAGGAAATATTTCATCAGTCACAGAGTTGTCGGGAAGTGGAATAGTTTAGGAAGTGATGTAGTGGAGGCAGGCTCCATACATAGCTTTAAGAAGAGGTATGATAAAGCTCATGGCGCAGGGAGAGTGACCCAGTAGCGGCCAGTGAAGAGGCGGGGCCAGGAGCTATGACTCGACCCCTGCAACCACAACTAGGTGAGAACTAGGTGGGTGAGTACACACACACTTATATCCATATACACATACATGAGGGATACCTGAAGTATGTATACGAAGATCAATGCCCTCGTGGCCCAGTCCCAGACCAGCCTTCCTATTTAATCAAGGTCTGATTAATTAAGCTTATTATATATCTTTTTCACCTGCGTTCCAGGTAGTACAGGTCGAGGGACTTCAAACTTTTCCATTAAATTAGGTGCTTAATTGAATGCATACATGCATTAGTTATTTGTACAGGTGCTAATATGCAAAAATACTGCAGCCCAGAGAAGGCAAAATGACTTAAAAAAGGCCATCAATAGCTAAGTATCTATTTATTAAAGTTCTCATTGTCCATCACATCATCCATCATTTTTTTTACTCCCAGAGCCTGGATGGAGAGCCGCGTACGCTGAATTATTTGCCTGTTTTTCCCCCCTCTAATATTCCATTTTTATTTTGTTCATGATGAGGCCTCATCTGATCATCTTCCAGCATCCTGGAATGGCTCCTATAACTCAGCATCCTGGAATGGCTCCTATAACTCAGCATCCTGGAATGGCTCCTATAACTCAGCATCCTGGAATGGCTCCTATAACTCAGCATCCTGGAATGGCTCCTATAACTCAGCATCCTGGAATGGCTCCTATAACTCAGCATCCTGGAATGGCTCCTATAACTCAGCATCCTGGAATGGCTCTATAACTCAGCATCCTGGAATGGCTCCTATAACTCAGCATCCTGGAATGGCTCCTATAACTCAGCATCCTGGAATGGCTCCTATAACTCAGCATCCTGGAATGGCTCCTATAACTCAGCATCCTGGAATGGCTCCTATAACTCAGCATCCTGGAATGGCTCCTATAACTCAGCATCCTGGAATGGCTCCTATAACTCAGCATCCTGGAATGGCTCCTATAACTCAGCATCCTGGAATGGCTCCTATAACTCAGCATCCTGGAATGGCTCCTATAACTCAGCATCCTGGAATGGCTCCTATAACTCAGCATCCTGGAATGGCTCCTATAACTCAGCATCCTGGAATGGCTCCTACAACTCAGCATCCTGGAATGGCTCCTACAACTCAGCATCCTGGAATGGCTCCTACAACTCAGCATCCTGGAATGGCTCCTACAACTCAGCATCCTGGAATGGCTCCTACAACTCAGCATCCTGGAATGGCTCCTACAACTCAGCATCCTGGAATGGCTCCTATAACTCAGCATCCTGGAATGGCTCCTATAACTCAGCATCCTGGAATGGCTCCTATAACTCAGCATCCTGGAATGGCTCCTATAACTCAGCATCCTGGAATGGCTCCTACAACTCAGCATCCTGGAATGGCTCCTACAACTCAGCATCCTGGAATGGCTCCTATAACTCAGCATCCTGGAATGGCTCCTATAACTCAGCATCCTGGAATGGCTCCTATAACTTTCAAAACTGTGGGAGGCGTAACTTCAAACTTTCAATATAGATCCCACTAATTCGAGAATAGTGGAGAGTGAAATTGCAGTGTTTAGATGCAGATTTGCAAGATGTGTGTAAAATAGTGTGAAGTTTTGATTCCCTTTCGTTCATATTCAGTTTCAGTTTACTTCTGAACAGCTTCAGTATGTAATGGTTAATACGTCTTATAGTCAGGATAGTACTCATTAAGTTTAGTGTACAGGCAAATTTATCAATATGGCAATATAGTTTAAAAACTTGGAATTGTTGGAATCCGTGCCATAACTGAAGAATGACTGATCTGATCGTCTTCAAATTTTCACAACTGGTATTATTTCCTGAGTACATGGACCATTTTATGTTGTGGCTTGAGTCTCAATCTGCCTATCTTATTGAAAGTAATATTTATATTCGATAACTAAATAAAATGCTTCTTCTGGTTGACTTGAAAATATTGCTGATGATGCGCTGTTTAAGGAGGATTATATCCCATAAGTTGAATCTGTATAGGTGCAAATTTGAAATTTGGCTGGAATTTTAAAAAAATCAATCATTGGAATGAGATTAGTTACTGGAGAATAACTTTTCTGATTGGCTTTACCGGGCAGGACCGACTATAGTGGGTCCTAAAAGCATGTTTTTTTTGCGCCTGTCATCCTACTCCCCCCTGCGCATCTAGGTTCCCGTTCTCTATTTCTGACCAATCACAAGCCTTCTGTGAGTCACTCCAGCTGAGTGAGACCGGGGTCTGCTCACTTCCCATTGGTTGAGAGACCAAAATGTAAACACTTCTAGCTTGGCATCACCCAGAGCCGGATTTTTGCTCTACTTCCACTCATATATACAGTGATTATACTCTCTACAATGTCGGTAAGTACTGATTCTTGTGTCCAGTGTGTAAATGAATAATTTAGGCATATTTTGAGATATATATAAAGTCTTTGTGAAGCATAAGTGCACCATGCAATTGAAAAAAGTGCAAAGAAAAATGACAGAGTATACTCGGTCCTGCCCGTCAAGGGGTGCTTAGCAATTTCAGTAAATAAATATTTATATAAAAATTTCTAATGCATATATGAATTCTGTAGTGGTCTGGGTGTGTACAGAACATTTTTATTGTCATTCCAGATCAATGAGAAATTGTTTTATTGTGGTTCCTCCAAAGAGAAGTCCAAATATCTCTGTATTTTGGAGGAAAGTGACTCAGATCCAGAACCAGATGACCTGTTGCCATCTCCAGTGCAGTACCAATGTGCAGAAAGGCGATGACAGTGTGAGGTTTGACAAAAAAATCATGTCACATCCTCATTTTCCTGTGCCGTATACAAAGTATATCTATGCATCAAGAAGGAAAGAAATTGCTTCATAGCCTTTCATTGTAGCAATTAGTGATCTAGAATGATTGTTATTTCTCAGGAAATTCAGGAATATGGGACTTGAAAGTTTTATCCCATCGTAATGTGTCCATGTCGCTCTTTGGTTCATTTTTATATATTTTTATGCTTACAAAATGTTTGGAAACAAGTTCCATTTATGTTTTTTATATTGTCTATTTGCATAATAAATTAGAAAACTACTTATTTGGTGTTTTATAAACAATGGCAACTTTGCAACATTCAGAATTTGGCACCCTTTACCGGGCAGGACCGAGTACAATCGGTCCTCGAATATTGGCAATTGAACGAAAAGTTACTTTCAGAATTCCAATTATATGGGCTCATTTCCCTTACATTGAGATACTCTATCCACTCATAGGAATTATATTTCGAAATTCTCATTTTCCTAGAGTGCCCGGTAAAGGGTTTTAAATGAAAGTTTGGCATTCGTTGAGCTGTGTAAATTTCAATTCGTCAATTTTATTAAATAAATTATTCCACGAGTAATAACTAGAGAATGTTGAAAATGGTATAAAATACCTACAAGTTGACGAGTAAGACATGTGCAACAGTTGGGTCTGGAACGATATCGTTCCAGACCCTGGAGCTGAATTCTTCTCCAGGGTGACGGACTGACCACCTCGTATCCTTTTTCTCCAAGGTTGATGGACTGATTACATCGTCTTTATTTCACTACTACACTTGCTGCCTCTGTATTTGACTGAAGAAGCCTACTGTGTAGGCGAAACGTTTCATCATTAAAAATCCCCATGTGATGCGCATGTGTCTTAAGTCTTCAAGTAGAGAATGTTTCCTGTGATCCACTAAACTCTCGTTCCCTTAATAACAAGTATTGATTTAATGAGCTGTGTGGGTCCCAATTTGTCTTTTTTTTTTTTGTAAACAATTATCAAACTGGATTATCTTAGAAAATATTTTTTTTCTTGGGATTGCAGAGAATATAAATAAGAAAATTGAAGAATATTAAAAAATTTCCTTCTTAAAAGAAAGTTGGTATAGTTAATGGTGAGTGTTAGTGTCAGTCACTTTAATGTTAATGGTGAGTGTTAGTGTCATGCAGTCACTTTAATGTTAATGGTGAGTGTTAGTGTCATGCAGTCACTTTAATGTTAATGGTGAGTGTTAGTGTCATGCAGTCACTTTAATGTTAATGGTGAGTGTTAGTATCATGCAGTCACTTTAATGTTAATGGTGAGTGTTAGTGTCATACAGTCACTTTAATGTTAATGGTGAGTGTTAGTGTCATGCAGTCATTTTAATGTTAATGGTGAGTGTTAGTGTCATACAGTCACTTTAATGTTAATGGTGAGTGTTAGTGTCATGCAGTCACTTTAATGTTAATGGTGAGTGTTAGTGTCATGCAGTCACTAATGTTAATGGTGAGTGTTAGTGTCATGCAGTCACTTTAATGTTAATGGTGAGTGTTAGTATCATGCAGTCACTTTAATGTTAATGGTGAGTGTTAGTGTCATACAGTCACTTTAATGTTAATGGTGAGTGTTAGTGTCATGCAGTCAAGTCTGGAAATGGTAGTATTATTATTTTACATTAATGTATTATTTTGCCTTGACACTGAGGGGCACTTTTCCCTGATTAAACAAATCAATTATAAGCAACATCAATCATTAACGTCTGATTCATATTACGAAATATAAGAAACAATTCTTGGCTTTAAGGTGTGTAAGTGCACATTTTGTTGGAGTTTGTGTCACAACTGGAGAATGACTCTCTTGGTCGGATTTAAACTTTTAGTGCTGATGTATTTTTCTCAATGAAGTTTTCTCTAGCTTTTAGGTTGAGCAAGTTTCAATATACCAATTTTATTAATCAAATTGGTTTCTGTGAAATAACTAAAGAATGTCTCTTGTGATCAGAAATAAAAGTGACTATTGGTTATCCCAAGTTATATAATGTTACATTAATAAAACACGTACATACACAGTTAAACCTGGAATATCTTACTTAGTGAAATATTTATTTTGGCCTGTAATGGTTCCAGGAAGAAACTGGGAAAATTTAAATGCTGATTTTTGTGCAATAATGTACGAGTGGCTCATCCAACAGCCTTCATCCTATGAGAACTTAATAATGAAACTTATGATCGTCTTCAAATTTATATGCGGATGTATATAAGGATACTGAACCCTCTGAGATAACAGAATTCCTCTTCAGATAGACTTCATAGCTGAGGTTCTTAGTGGAATGTTTGAAATGGTCTAGGGCTATTCATGTTATAATTTGCCAACCGGCACTTGTGTAGTGCCTTTGTGAGCCCTTGTGTAGACATTAGTAAGTGAAGTGTTGGGTGACAGGCAGTAACCATTAGAGCCAAGTAAACCCCATTCTCCTTGATGGCAGAGATGCCCTCTTGGTGCATGCTTCATAGGCCTGCTGGGACTCTGCTGCCAACCACCTCTCTGACCTACATTTTAGTTCAAACTTGGCTCCTGACCAAGGCCAATGAGTGGCTGCTTACTCCCCTGTGTACACTAACAATAAAACGTCAGAGCTACAGAGGAAGTAGCATTACACCTCATCTGGAAGTAGCCCATGATAAGGCCATCTAAGAACGTAACACTCCATCGAAGAGCACGTCATAATCTTCTAGTAGTTGGGAGAGGCAGGAGCGACCACCTCTAAACCCATGATGTCCTGGGTTGTGCAACTTTTACGAACCTACGAGACTTGTAATCTTGTTTTTAAAACCATTTCAAAAATGGTATAGTGAAACACCAGTGTACTCGGCCAATAGTTCTTTCTTTTTGTTTTGCTGAAACCTTTCTAGTGTAAGGGCATACTGTCAATGGCTTTCCCGAAATGGTGTAAGTCGGAAATTTGAGAGGTGAGAGGAAAGTCCTACCCTGGATGCTGACCTACTGTGTCTCACAATTAACAGCGCACAAAAGCTGTGTGATTATTCAGCAATCTTCACAAAGTTCGAAAGAAAACATTTGCTAACAATAGCTAACAGCACCTGCTAACACGTTGTAACAATAACAACAGCACCTGCTAACACCTTGTAACAATAACAGCACCTGCTAACACCTTGTAGCAATAACTAACAGCACCTTGTCTGTCACATGTGTGACAGAGGTGGGTAGTGTAAGAAGCATCAACAAGGGTAGTTTAAGAAGCATCAACAAGGGTAGTTTAAGAAGCATCAACAAGGGTAGTGTAAGAAGCATCAACAAGGGTAGTTTAAGAAGCATCAACAAGGGTAGTTTAAGAAGCATCAACAAGGGTAGTTTAAGAAGCATCAACAAGGGTAGTTTAAGAAGCATCAACAAGGGTAGTGTGAGAAGCATCAACAAGGGTAGTGTAAGAAGCATCAACAAGGGTAGTGTAAGAAGCATCAACAAGGGTAGTTTAAGAAGCATCAACAAGGGTAGTTTAAGAAGCATCAACAAGGGTAGTGTAAGAAGCATCAACAAGGGTAGTTTAAGAAGCATCAACAAGGGTAGTGTAAGAAGCATCAACAAGGGTAGTGTAAGAAGCATCAACAAGGGTAGTGTAAGAAGCATCAACAAGGGTAGTTTAAGAAGCATCAACAAGGGTAGTTTAAGAAGCATCAACAAGGGTAGTGTAAGAAGCATCAACAAGGGTAGTTTAAGAAGCATCAACAAGGGTAGTGTAAGAAGCATCAACAAGGGTAGTGTAAGAAGCATCAACAAGGGTAGTGTAAGAAGCATCAACAAGGGTAGTGTAAGAAGCATCAACAAGGGTAGTGTGAGAAACATCAACAAGGGTAGTTTAAGAAGCATCAACAAGGGTAGTGTAAGAAGCATCAACAAGGGTAGTGTAAGAAGCATCAACAAGGGTAGTGTAAGAAGCATCAACAAGGGTAGTGTAAGAAACATCAACAAGGGTAGTGTAAGAAGCATCAACGTCTGGGGGAAGTAGTTAGTATAAGAAACATAAACGTCTGGGGGGAGGGGTAGTGTAAGAAGCATCAACGTCTGGGGGGAGGGGTAGTGTAAGAAGCATCAATATCTGGGGGGAGGGGTTAGTGCAAGAAGCATCAACGTCTGGCCTTGACCAGGCCTGATAGCCTGATCAGTAAGGCTGTTGGTGCTAGCAATACTTCATCCGAGGTGGACACCAGAGCTCAGCTCATCAGAAACCAACTCTGTGTTTGGAAAAGTAAACACAAAGGCAAGATAATGCGATCCTTCATTGACTACGTCTCGCCCATACAATGGGCTTTATCAAGTCACAGACAGATCTGGTCATATATATTTATGACTTGATAAAGCCCACTGTGTGGGTAAAACTTAATCACAAAAGAATCGCATTATATTGTATTTGTGTTTATTTTCCCAGCGTGTCAGTATTTTATACCATTTATCTCCATCTTGTGGTTTGTTGATAATTACCTTGACATATGAAGTGTAAAGGGAGCCTTAACACTTAGTATCCTAGTATACGTCTTGTTGCACCTCTGCTTTCCATAAGGGTCTCTGAGCACCGTCTGCCGAGCCTCTTGCTCTCGTAGGGAGCACTTTCAATGTGAAGGTGTTAAACCAAGACCAGCAGTATTTTCCAGGTGTAGATTACGATGCATCTGTTTCAACTGTGTTCCAGAGAATAAAGTCTGAGGGACTTGAGGCATTCCCTATAATTAAAGTCCTTGACTGAATATACAGGTATATAAGAAGTGAAAACTGTCTGTACATTCTTCCGATCTTCAACAACACTGTCTCAAATGGTGCAGAAATATTCCAAGCTAGAGAGCACAAGTGCCTTGAAAAGTATGACGACTGTTTTTTGAAGGTTCTTATTGTTGCTTAAGTTGTGACAGCAACACTATTAAGATTCTTCAGCCTGAGATCTTTCGACATACTTATTACTAATTCCCTAATATTAGTCTTCCGCTCTACTGAGTTTTTAAACTATATTCCAGTTTTCATTTCTTCAATTTTCCATTTCGACGAAAATGAAATTTCTCCTTGTTGAATATAGTGTTGTCAGATATAACCATATAAAGGCGAATCGGGCCGAGCACTGAGGAGGATTCTGATCCTATATTGTTGCCTATAAGGGTGTCACAAGTGGCGGAGGGGTATAAAACAGTGGTGGTAATAACAGAAGCATTAACATGGGTAAAAGTCCATACATCACAATCCTAAGAATACCCAAAAAAAAAACAGAAGTTAGAGGTTATGAATTAGGGCAATAGTAAATTAAGGCCATTAACAGTTATGTAGTCCAAACATATCCATGAATCTAAGTCATAGAAACACCTTTGATAAGTTCCCAGAGTTTTTCTACTCTCGGAGCCCGGCCACAGGCCAAGCTCGTCTGGTACTTGCCTGGTCAACCAAGCTGTTGCTGCTGGTGGTCCGCTGACCCACATATCCATCAGAGCCTGGTTGATTTGGCATCTGGTGAAGATACTTGTCCAATTTCCTCTTAAAGACTTCTCTACACTTGTTCCAGCAGTGTTTCTGATATCTTCTCTTAAGATGTTGAATAGTCTTGGGCCACGGACGTTGATACAGTGTTCCCTTATTGTGTCTACTGCATCCCTACTTTTCACTGGGTTAATTTTACGCTTCCATATCTCTCATTCCATAGGTAGGAAGCCACAGCATAGTTTATTGAAATGGGAAATATCACCACTAGGGAATATGCTGGGCTAGTATTCAAGGAAAGCAGCTTGAAATTCACAACCACGCCAAGGTGACCCCAGCGTTGCAATTCTATGTGGATTACTCACATAAGCTTTACAGCAAGTTCCTGGAGTTACGTTATTTAGATTTAGTTAGGTTAGATTGTGCTCTATCAATAAAAATAACCAAACATACTGAAATACCAGTAAATGAAATAAGATAAAGACAATAAGAAGTTTTGATCTGGACGAGCACACCTGTGTCATACATTACAAATGAGAGAAATTCAATAAAAAAAAAAACACAAACCAATACAACAGCATCACAATATTACATCACAATAATGCAACCACTACAACAGTAGTGGTTGCATTATAATACAACCACAACAGTAGTGGTTGTATTATTGAGACTAAAGAAACCTTATAGGCAAACTTTGTATGTTTAGAAGTGAAACAAAGGAGGGGGTGGAGGGAAGACCCAGCAGTGAGTGACATCTGAGAGTCAGATGGTGCCATTAGTTGGTGCCACCAGATGGTTCTGGCCACACTGGCACCACCACCCCCACACTGCAAATAATTACACATAACCAACCAGAGACTATTAGCCGGCAAACATATTTTTAAGCATATGTTATAGGTATAGTGAGGGACGTATGCTTAAGTGTTTAAAACATATGCCAAGGCAAAATAATAGCATGTAACATTCTTTGAAATATACAAAATGGGAGAATAGACATCACTGCAGCCGGAGAGATTCACAACACATTATCAAGTAAATATTAGATAGCATTTTGGTGTGTCCTAAACATTGATAAAGGTCCAGGACGGACCTAAACGTCTGAAGATGCCTCTCCAAATTATGTGGCAAAGATCTGGTGGATTTTTAAGTCATTTGTTGTCTCCTGGCTGGAGTACTGTTAGACTCTAACAGCACCGTTAAGGCAGCCCAAACTACAGACCTGGAGAATGTGCGGAGAACCTTCATTGCTTTCATCAACACCTAAATTACTGGGAACCTCTAAAGTCCTCCAATCTGTACTTCTTGAAACGTAGGTCAACGAGGTACATTATAATTTACACTTGGAAAATTCTAGGATTGGTTCCAAATCTACACACACAAATGAAAAGCAGAGGTGCAGTCAGTACACTAAGGCTGTCTTTAAGAAGGAACTGGAAAAGTTTTTCCAAGTCAATTCCTGAGCAGCCGAGCTGTGATGCTTACGTTGAACTTTGTGCACTTACCACTAACACAATAACAAGGCACAACACCCTGACCGGAATACACACAAAAACACCACATAGGATAAACAAATACGTTTCGGTACGACCTGGACCATTAACTAGTCAGACAGAAGGTACGACCTGGACCATTAACTAGTCAGACAGAAGGTACGACCTGGACCATTAACTAGTCAGACAGAAGGTACGACCTGGACCATTAACTAGTCAGACAGAAGCATGACTAATGATCCTATCTGCGGGTTATTTGTGTGTAGCACCAACAGCTTGGTTGATCAGGCCAACCACCGGGAGGCCTGGTCTGGGACCGGGCCGCAGAGGCACTGACCCGCTTCGGGAGTATCCTGCTCCCGCTGCCAAGGCCCTGAGCCAGGCACCTCCTCTTGATTGCCTGATCAACCAGGTTGCTGCTGGCGACCTCCAGCCCACGTATCCATTACAGCCTGGTTGACCTGGAACACTGCGGAATTACTGATGAAGTTTACTACTGAAAGAACTGAACTTGAAGTGTTACTGGTGAAGTGTTACTGATGAAGTGTTACTGGTGAAGTGTTACTGGTGAAGTGTTACTGGTGAAGTGTTAATGGTGAAGTGTTAATGGTGAAGTGTTACTGGTGAAGTGTTACTGGTGAAGTGTTAATGGTGAAGTGTTACTAGTGAAGTGTTACTGGTGAAGTGTTAATGGTGAAGTGTTACTGGTGAAGTGTTACTGGTGAAGTGTTAATGGTGAAGTGTTACTGGTGAAGTGTTACTGGTGAAGTGTTAATGGTGAAGTGTTACTGGTGAAGTGTTACTGGTGAAGTGTTAATGGTGAAGTGTTAATGAAGTGTTACTGGTGAAGTGTTACTGGTGAAGTGTTAATGAAGTGTTACTGGTGAAGTGTTAATGGTGAAGTGTTAATGGTGAAGTGTTACTGGTGAAGTGTTAATGGTGAAGTGTTACTGGTGAAGTGTTAATGAAGTGTTACTGGTGAAGTGTTAGTGGTGAAGTGTTAATGGTGAAGTGTTAATGAAGTGTTACTGGTGAAGTGTTAATGGTGAAGTGTTACTGGTGAAGTGTTGGTGAAGTGTTAATGGTGAAGTGTTAATGAAGTGTTACTGATGAAGTGTTAATGGTGAAGTGTTAATGAAGTGTTAATGGTGAAGTGTTAATGGTGAAGTGTTACTGGTGAAGTGTTAATGGTGAAGTGCTCAACAACTACCTGTGACCCATGTCGAGTTGTTTTTTCACTTTTATGTTGAGTTGCGTGTTTAAGTTGTTGTTGTTGAGCAAGTGGCGCACACCAAGAGCAGAGCCGGGTTGATCTAGCACCTGGTTTGCTTGTGATCCAGTTTCCTTTTGAAAGCGTTTTCATTTATTCCGGTTGAAAAACTGGACCATAGTGGTTGATAGTGTTCTTATTATGCTCGTGACGCCTGTTTTTCACGGAGTTTATTTTATACTGTCATATCTCTCAGCAAATTTAGCGCTTAAGAAAAACACTGGCATAGCCCCACTCCACAAAGATGGCAGTAAAGCATTCGCAAAACAACTATAAACCATATTATCAAAATCTATGAGTTTCAAAAAGATTGTTACTCAGGGAATCATAACAATCCAGTGGAACTTGAATTCACAGCAGGTCGTTGTTGCCTCTCGCAACTGCTGGACCATTATGAGTGTCAGCTGCAGTGGAAGTCAACCAAAATGCTGACACAGACTTTTGAAAAAGCCTCTTGACAAGTGCGACCATAGCGTAATAGGGTCTACTTAAACGATGCTTTCAGTCTCCGCCACCCGGTCCCAGACCAGGTCTCCTAATGGATCAAGGCCTGGAGTTTACCTGAGTTTACCTGAGAGAATTCCAAAGGTCAACGCCCCCGCGGCCCGGTCTGTGACCAGGCCTCATGTTGGACCATATCCTGATCAACCATGCTGTTACTGGTGGCCGCACGCAGTCCAACGTACGAACCACAGCCTGGCTGGTCAGGTACCGACTTTAGGTGCCTGTCCAGTGCCTGCTTGAAGACAGCCAGGGGTTTGTTGGTAATCCCCCTGATGTATGCTGGGAGGCAGTTGAACAGTCTTGGGCCCCTGACACTTATTGTGTTGTCCCTCAACGTGCTAGTGGCACCCCTGCTTTTCATTGGGGAGATGTTACATCGCCTGCCGAGTCTTTTGCTTTCGTAGGGAGTGACTCTCGTGTGCAAGTTTGGTACTAATCCCTCGAGAATTTTCCAAGTGTATATAATAATGTATCTCTCCCGCCTGCGTTCTAGGGAGTACAGGTTTAGGAACTTCAAGCGTTCCCAGTAATTGAGGGGGTTTATCGCAGTTATGCGTGTCTGATCAACCAGGCTGATACTGTTGGCTGCACGCAGTCCAACATACGAACAGCACGGTTAGTCAGGAACTGGCTTAAGTAACCCGTGCAGTTCCCTCTTGAGAGCCAGAGGTTAGTTGGTAGTGTCCTTATGCACGGAGGGCAGACGCGGCCCGGTCCTACACCAGGCCTCTTGGTGGATCAAGGCCTATCAACCAGGCTGTTACGTTGAAGGTACTTTAGGCGTTCCCACTAGTTTAGATGTTTGAGTGTATACGAGCAGTGAAAGTTCCCTGTATGTTTTCCAGCTCAGCAATGTCGCCTGCCTTGAAGCTGGCCATCAGTTCACAGCAATATTCCAGCCTGGAGACAACTAATGACTAGGTATTATCATTGGCTCAGCATCCCTTGTCTTGAAAGTTTTAGTTATCTAACCAAGCATTTTCCTAGCAGTAGCAATAACAATATTGTTGTGATCCTTGAAATATGATATCTTCTGACGTTAAGGTGGCTCGTGGCCTGGTTGGCAAAGCTCTCGTTTCACACGCTGAGGGTCTGGGTTCGACTCCTGGCAAGGGCGGAAACATTGGATGTGTTTCCTTACACCTGTTGTCTATGTTAACCCATCAGCAAAATAGGTACCTGGGTGTTACTCGACTGGTGGGGGTCGCATCCTGGGATAAAATTGACCTAATTTGCCCGAAATGCTCCGCACAGCAAGGGGGTTTTCTATATAGTAGTAGTATAAGCCTGTATACCTTGTACATGTACTTGTAGAAAATAAAATTATTTATTATCATAAACGCTCCTAAGTCTCTCTCGCTCTACTGTATAATTTGAGTTTGTTGTGTACTCTATTTCAGTCTTTAATCCCTATATTCCTCCACAGCGGAGCAACTGAAACTTGTCCTCAGTGAACTTAAAATTAACTGTCTTCGATGGTAAGCACTTGCATTGAGATTCTGGTGTCACATTTGCTGATGACGCCAGAATCTCAATCTTAGCACCCTAACATCCGTTACGGTGCTAAGATTTTGTCGTTGTCTATGTTGGATATAAGAATGAAAAACATTAGTGAGGCGAGTACTGTGCCTTGAAGAACCGAGCTTTTTACTGTGGCAGCCTCTGACTTGAGTCTGTTCACTGCTACTCTCTGGCTTCTGTAAGTGGAATAAGTGGGAAAGTGAGCAGATGAATATATAACTTTCTAACAAACAGAACCCAAAAAGTAATTGTGAAGAAAGTGAAACTAGTTGAAATGTTGGTCCCGAAGGTAACGCACACCGCTATTATTTTTATCATTCTCATATCCGACAGATATGAGAATGATGAGTTTCAAGAGTCTTTCTACTCTCGGAGCCCGGCCATGGGCCAGGCTCGTTAGTCATAGCACTACATTATCCACTGCAGATGATTCCAAAATCTGTGAGAGTGGTATCCATTGAAGACACAGCGAATCTCCAGACCGATATAAATCTAATCTTCAAGACAGCCACAGAAAGCAATATGTTATTCAACGAGGACAAATTTCAATTACTCTGCTATGAATAAATTCATGAAATAAACTGGAAAGGAATATAAAACAAACTCGAATCACTCAATAGAGCGAAAGATTACGTGAGAAACTTGGCAGTGATAATGTTCGACTTCAGATCTCACTTTCTGTGCCGTTATCACAGTCGCAAGGAAAATATGTTGGATAATTAGAACCTTCAAAACAAGAGTGTCCGTACCACCGATGATACCTTTCAATTCTCTTCCCCTCTAAGCTAGAATGTCACTGTACAATAACAGTCACTTTTAAGGAAGGCAAAACTGCAGATCTAAATGAAAAAAAAAAAACTTTAATGTTCATATTAATAAGTAACGCATCTAAAACATTTTAAGTCCCTCTAGCTGTACGCCTTTGCACATACACGAGATACATTAATACTGACACTTGAAAGATTCTAGAGGGATGGGTCCCAAATCTGAACACAGAATTCATTCCCAATGAAAGTAAAAGGCTCACAAAATACCCCAATTAAAACAGGCATGCAGTGAATAACTCAGGTTTAAGGGGACCAAGACTTTTCAACAACCTCCCTTCATGTAAACTGTAAGGGAAGAAACCAACAAATCCTTGACCGTCTTGAAGCGGGAACGTAATGAGCCAGGTTGTGGTGTATACATCAGACTGCACACACCTTGTAACATCATCCTGGCTCATCAGGTTGGTTGTGCTCAAATTTAGTGGTTGACACCAATGTCTGTAACAACCTCAATATTTGTGAATAAATTTAGTCAAAGGTATTTTCTAATGTGTTCTGTTCCACGATAACTGTCTTAATGCAGTCATCAGAGTTCTCACAGTTGATCTTCGTGACTGTACATCCAAACAGCTGCCTCCTGGGACCTTCTCTGTTATTACAACATTTGCAACAGGATGTTTCAGACCGGATTTGAAAGATTCTCAAAGCAGTGTTCAATTTTCAGTAGATGGCCTTTAAAATTTTATATGCAGGTTTATGTACGAAAATAATACGTGTAACTATTTTTTGTTTTGTTTTCTCAGCCCAAACTTGGACTGCATCACAGGTAAAGTAGTTTAGTGCACATTAACAAGTCTAACATATACAACATCCACTACCATTGTAGTCAACTTTGTCGCTCACATCTACACACATGCCCGGGTAACATTACATTGTTCAAGTAGATTTCCGTATGGGTTTTTACAAGAAAACATTGCATTTGACTCCCTAAGACCCCTTCCTCGCACCACTCCAAAAGATCCCAGCCTCACCACAACACACCACTCCAAGATCCCAACCTCACCACAACACACCACTCCCCAAGACCCCAGCCCCACCACAACACACCACTCCCCAAGACCCCAGCCTCGCCACAACACACCACTCCCCAAGACCCCAACCTCGCCACAACACACCACTCCCTAAGATCCCAGCCTCACCACAACACACCACTCCCCAAGATCCCAGCCTCGCCACAACACACCTCTCCCCAAGATCCCAGCCTCACCACAACACACCACTCCCCAAGACCCCAGCCTCGCCACAACACACCACTCCCCAAGACCCCAGCCTCGCCACAACACACCACTCCCCAAGACCCCAGCCTCACCACAACACATCACTCCCCAAGACCCCAGCCTCGCCACAACACACCACTCCCCAAGACCCCAGCCTCGCCACAACACACCACTCCCCAAGACCCCAACCTCACCACAACACACCACTCCCCAAGATCCCAGCCTCACCACAACACACCACTCCCCAAGACCCCAGCCTCACCACACACCACCACTCCCCAAGATCCCAGCCTCGCTACAACACACCTCTCCCCAAGACCCCAGCCTCACCACAACACACCTCTCCCCAAGACCCCAGCCTCACCACAACACACCACTCCCCAAGACCCCAGCCTCACCACAACACACCACTCCCCAAGACCCCAGCCTCGCCACACCACACCACTCCCCAAGACCCCAGCCTCGCCACACCACTCCCCCAAAACCCCAGCCTCACCACAACACACCACTCCCCAAGACCCCAACCTCACCACAACACACCACTCCCCAAGACCCCAGCCTCACCACAACACACCACTCCCAAGACCCCAGCCTCGCCACAACACACCACTCCCCAAGATCCCAGCCTCGCCACAACACACCACTCCCCAAGACCCCAGCCTCGCCACAACACACCACTCCCCAAGATCCCAGCCTGCCACAACACACCTCTCCCAAGATCCCAGCCTCGCCACAACACACCACTTCCCAAGACCCCAACCTCGCCACAACACACCACTCCCAAGATCCCAACCTCACCACAACACACCTCTCCCAAGATCCCAGCCTCGCCACAACACACCACTCCCCAAGACCCCAACCTCGCCACAACACACCTCTCCCCAAGATCCCAGCCTCGCCACAACACACCACTCCCCAAGACCCCAGCCTCACCACAACACACCACTCCCCAAGATCCCAGCCTCGCCACAACACACCTCTCCCCAAGATCCCAGCCTCGCCACAACACACCACTCCCCAAGACCCCAACCTCGCCACAACACATCACTCCCCAAGATCCCAACCTCACCACAAAACACCACTCCAAGACCCCAACCTCACCACAACACACCACTCCCCAAGATCCCAGCATCGCCACAACACACTACTCACCAAGATCCCAGCCTCACCACAACACACCACTCCCCAAGACCCCAGCCACACCACAACACACCACTCCCCAAGACCCCAGCCTCACCACAACACACCACTCCCACCATCCCTGTGAAGGGACTGCCCCTCAAGGGAGGTTCCTTGATGGTGAGGGGCTCTTGATCTAGGGAACTGGACTTGTGCTCCAGTTCCCTGAATTAAGACTGGATACCTTCCATCCCCCTTCCCCACAGGTGCTGTATAATCCTTTGGGTTTAGCGCTAATAATGCCAAGACCCCAGCCTCACCACAACACACCACTCCCCAAGACCCCAGCCTCACCACAACACACCACTCCCCAAGACCCCAGCCTCACCACAACACACCACTCCCCAAGACCCCAGCCTCACCACAACACACCACTCCCCAAGACCCCAGCCTCACCACAACACACCACTCCCCAAGACCCCAGCCTCACCACAACACACCACTCCCCAAGACCCCAGCCTCACCACACACCACCACTCCCCAAGATCCCAGCCTCGCTACAACACACCTCTCCCCAAGACCCCAGCCTCACCACAACACACCTCTCCCCAAGACCCCAGCCTCACCACAACACACCACTCCCCAAGACCCCAGCCTCACCACAACACACCACTCCCCAAGACCCCAGCCTCGCCACACCACACCACTCCCCAAGACCCCAGCCTCGCCACACCACTCCCCAAAACCCCAGCCTCACCACAACACACCACTCCCCAAGACCCCAACCTCACCACAACACACCACTCCCCAAGACCCCAGCCTCACCACAACACACCACTCCCCAAGACCCCAGCCTCGCCACAACACACCACTCCCCAAGATCCCAGCCTCGCCACAACACACCACTCCCCAAGACCCCAGCCTCGCCACAACACACCACTCCCCAAGATCCCAGCCTCGCCACAACACACCTCTCCCAAAGATCCCAGCCTCGCCACAACACACCACTTCCCAAGACCCCAACCTCGCCACAACACACCACTCCCCAAGATCCCAACCTCACCACAACACACCTCTCCCCAAGATCCCAGCCTCGCCACAACACACCACTCCCCAAGACCCCAACCTCGCCACAACACACCTCTCCCCAAGATCCCAGCCTCGCCACAACACACCACTCCCCAAGACCCCAGCCTCACCACAACACACCACTCCCAAGATCCCAGCCTCGCCACAACACACCTCTCCCAAGATCCCAGCCTCGCCACAACACACCACTCCCCAAGACCCCAACCTCGCCACAACACATCACTCCCCAAGATCCCAACCTCACCACAAAACACCACTCCAAGACCCCAACCTCACCACAACACACCACTCCCCAAGACCCCAACCTCACCACAACACACCACTCCCCAAGACCCCAGCCTCACCACAACACACCACTCCCCAAGACCCCAGCCTCACCACAACACACCACTCCCCAAGACCCCAGCCTCGCCACAACACACCACTTCCCAAGACCCCAGCCTCACCACAACACACCACTCCCCAAGACCCCAGCCTCGCCACAACACACCACTCCCCAAGACCCCAGCCTCACCACAACACACCACTCCCCAAGACCCCAGCCTCGCCACAACACACCACTGCCCAAGACCCCAGCCTCACCACAACACACCACTCCTCAGAAAACTGAATCTAACATCAGCACAAATTGTTCAATCTTGGAGGAGAGATACATGATAATAAACACCTAGAGAGTACTTGAGTGTCTGGTCTCAAATCTACATACTGGAGTGAGAGCTATTGGAGGAAGTGTAAAATAACCTCAGTGAAAAGTAGGGGTGAAGTGGGCATAAAATGAGAAAATTTGAACAACATCAATAGTCTCAGACTACTCAACATTTTACCAGAGGATATCAAAAACACTGCTGGGACAAATGCATTAGTCTTCAAGAGGAAACTGGACAAGTATCTTCACCAGGTGCCAGATCAACCAGGCTGTGATTCTTACGTCAGTGGGCCGCCAACAGCAACAGCCGGGTTGGCCAGACAAGCATGGCCCAAGGCTGGGCTCCGGGAGCAGAAAAATACTCGAAACTCAAGGGTATATCAAAAATATCTGGGCCTTACTCTGGAATTCGGTATTTACATAGTTAATACCATTAGCACGAGCACTCTATGCACTTTTAAGGAGATCAGATTAGGGGTGAAAGTCCAGAGGCCTTCACATGTGCCCCCCCCCCTTCTCCTGAAAGGAGGCAACAGAGCTATGGTAAAAATAATAATACAGACCCGCTGTTCTAACATTAAACATCACTAAAGTCCTTGACAGAGAACGAGAGGCCTACTTACTGTTTTTATTGAAAAGCAAGAAGATTTTGCTTGTCATAACTATTAGATTATAATAAAATCGGGACTGACCCGTCCCTCGGGTATGAACTACTTCCACTGGAAAATCCCGCATACCAGTGACAACGTCTTGTCTGCTACCCGTCCCTTACCACCTGACGTCAGTATATAAGCGCCAGCCTTCTTGCCTCTGCTCCAAAAATCTTCACAACAACGGTGCTCCTTAACTCCAAGGCTGAGGGACTGTTTACCTCATCTTTTGTATACAGTTCTCCTGTCTTACAATTATGTTTTTGTATTGATAGTCACTGGATGGCGAGACGTCTACAATAAAGATACCCAGATGTTGCACATGTGTCTAATTCATGTATAATAAAATCATTGAGGCTTTAGGCTTAAAACTCTTACATAATGAATATTCAGGAATGAGTCTATGGTGTTAAGCAATATCACTCGAATATTCAACAGTGGAGAAAAATATAATTTAAAAACAAGTGGAGGTAATGATGATAATATTGAATATGTAGTTAGTAACTCCCATTTCCATTACCCTTTCATTCTCATTCCTTGCTCTTTGCTCTCTTCAAACTTAGTAAAATATAAAAAAAATAATTTGAGCAAATTAAATTATAAACTCCCCAAAAGCACATTCTTATTACCCAAGTTATGAAATATAACAAAAATGACTTCTAATTCACGTTCATTTTGTAACTCGTCCTACCACAACTATCTCTCTGTTAACTCGTCCTACCACAACTTTAGCTCTGTTAACTCGTCCTACCACACTTTAGTTCTCTCTGTTAACTCGTCCTACCACACCTTTAGTTCTCTCTGTTAACTCGTCCTACCACACCTTTAGTTCTCTCTGTTAACTCGTCCTACCACAACTAGTCTTTAACTCGTCCTACCACAACTTTAGTTCTCGAACTCGTCCTACCACAACTTTAGTTCTAACTCTCCTCACCTTTAGTTCTCTCTGTTAACTCGTCCTACCACACCTTTAGTTCTCTCTGTTAACTCGTCCGTTGCGCTGCTCTCCTTGGTCGTTAACATACCTCAGCCTTTTGGCACTTGTGACCCATGCGGGTAGAGCGCATTTTGTGAATAATAAAAATAATAATAATAATAATAAGTGGTTACTGTGTCAGATTTGTTCATGAAACCCATGAACAATTATCCACTCAATAATTTATAACCAGTGGCTTCCTGTTTTAAAAAACAAACTTTGCATGAAACGTCTCACACCATTTTCAAAACAATATTCATTAAAATGATAAAAATTAAAACTTTGATACAAAACAAGTATAACTAACATTTATTTTTACAAGGAACATTGTGACCACTCGTCAAGAATCCTGAGGACAAGACGAGTCTCTCACAAGACCAGCATGTGACCCAAACAATGACGCATCAGAATGTACAGTTATGTACCATCTGAGGTTTACTTTCATTCTATCATCACCCTTCATAGTGCCCCAGTTTTATGCTATTTAAAGACGCATAAGCTTGGCAACGAACAATTACAAATACCTTTAATTCTAAAATTTAAATTGCAATTACTAAAAAAATTGTAATTGATTACATTCTGCTTTAATTACAATTAATTCAAGCCTGGTACAGAAATAATTCGCTGCCAGCACAGTCAATAGTGTAATTAAAATACTAGGAACGCCTCAAGATGCTTGCTATGTACTTCCAGTGATAAACACACATTCTTGATAATATAAACCTGGAATGCATAACAGAGCCAGGCTCTACAACGTACTAGAGAGAGACACATGTACCTCAAGTCTATTTCAGTGGTGTCGACCACTGAAATAGACCCTAACCAAGCCTCCGGGTGGATCAAGGCGAGACCAACCAGGCTATTACTGATGGCTACAAACACCAACGTACAAACTACAGCCTGGCTGGCCACGAATAGATTTGACTAACTTGCCAAGCCCCCTCTTGAAGGCAACCACAGGTTTGTTGGTAATTTCCCTTATACGCGGAGTCGTGGACCTCTAACACTCATCCAGTTCCGTCTTAGTGTACTCGTCGAGCCCCTGCTTTTTTTTTTTTTGAGGTACTCTGCACCGTTTAAAAAGTCTTTCGTTTCATAATGAATGATTTCAGTGTTCAGGCTTGGAAAGTCCCTCCACGATTTTCCAGGTGTTGTGATGTAGCTTTCTCGCGTACGTTTCATGAAATACAGTTGAAAAAACTTCACTTGAAATCACTCTCATATATGTGACGTATCTGTGAATACATAAGTATTTTGTGTAAAGATTACGATTACTTCACAAATTACCTGCCTTGTCTGTGTGAGTTAGGTCATAATAAGAGATGGTAATCCCCAATAGTAACTCCAGGTCTACTGCAACTAAACACTGAAATATTTAAAAATATTTTATAATTTGTGAAGCCATAATGGAAGGCTTGACGATATCCTCAGTGCCATGCTGAGAGGGAAACACAACTTACCTTTTCTTCCCACAAGGTAAACAAATATCAGAGGGTAGCCACACAATATGGGTGTTTAAGTTTGTTTAATACACCTTCTCAAGGGGTGTGCCTTCATGCTAGTGAAAGTATCTTGAATGAAGTAATTGTAGCTAATCTTCCCTTCCCATTGATCAAACCTGATTGCCTGTCATTTTCCAGACCCTGTATTACTCTTGAGGCTGAGGGATTCCATGTGAATTTAATAAACAAAATAATGAAAGCGAATCCCGGCATGCAGTGTCGCCAGAGCCAGACACCACAGCCAACATTCACGTGGCAAAGTATAACTACTGAGTTCTCACATGTCAACTCGTCTTCACAACACACAGGAAAAACATGAAGATTTTAGTCCTCACATATGTTCTCTGATACCCCTCTCCCAGTCTCTCCCCCCCCCACACACCTTCATTATCAGCCAAGCCATGGGTGCAAACGTTGGTGTACCTGCAGCTAGCACCAATAGGTTGTTCGATCAAACCATCTGCCGGGACGTTACCGTTGCGGCAGTGTCAGGCACTATCAACTTCAGGTAATGTTAGTATTCATTTAGCCACTACGATATGACATCATACATTAGTATGAGTTTGGTGGCCGGTGGGAGTATTTATACTCTCATCAGTCACAGATCCGGGGGGAGTTGAAAGATAGCTCTAGGTCTTTCGTGTTGCAATCAACACATCACGAGCTTGCAATGTTGTAGAAAAAGAGGATACAATCCGAGTAAACACATTCAGCGGATTACACTTCTGGTATTTATGGACGTCTGTGAAATACAGAAGGGTCCCGCTTTACAGCGTTTTGCTAATGCAGTCTTCATTTATTCAGACTTCCTACAATAAATATATTCACCACTCACTATAAGTCAAGGAAGAAAATATTTTAAGGTAAGTAATGTGTGCACTGTATACGCATTTTTTAGGCCTAGCTCTACTGCACACTTAATATATGACAGTGTAAACATGTTATCAGGCTTTTATATGCATTAGAAAAAAAGGTTGTGTTTCACTTTACAGCAGTAGCCAGGAACCTAACCTGCTGTATAAGCGGGGCCCGCCTCTACATGGATATGGCGAAGGTTGACATCATAGATGACGTAGTCATCTCTTGGCGAGATGTTTAAATACTTGGCACCTTGTCAAGTGTTAAACATTCATAACTGCATTACATATTTTAAAATAAATTTAATATGCAATTCTGAGTAGATATGAAAGGCTGTATAAATTATTGCTGGCTAGTGTGCACAAGAAAACTCCGGGAATAAAATGAAGAGAGAGGTTCCACGAGGATCATTACTTGACCCGTGATGTTTGTATTGACACACGACTCACCAACTTGCTTACACATCTTCCAACAACTTGACGCAATGAAATAAAAATAACTGTCGAGCAAGAAGAGTGTGGTACAGTGACACAGTGGAGTGACAGCCACACAGTGACACAGTGGAGTGACAGCCACACAGTGACACAGTGGAGTGACCGCCACACAGTCACACAGTGGAGTGAGACAGAGCCACAGTGACAGTGGAGTGACAGCCACACAGTGACACAGTGGAGTGACAGCCACACAGTCACACAGTGGAGTGAGACAGAGCCACACAGTGACAGTGGAGTGAGACACGGCCACACAGTGGAGTGAGAGCCACACAGTGACACAGTGGAGTGAGAGACAGCCACACAGTGACACAGTGGAGTGACAGCCATACAGTGGAGTGAGAGACAGCCACACAGTGGAGTGACAGCCATACAGTGGAGTGAGAGACAGCCACACAGTGGAGTGAGAGACCGCTACACAGTGACACAGTGGAGTGAGAGACCGCTACACAGTGGAGTGAGAGACCGCTACATAGTGACACAGTGGAGTGAGAGACAGCCACACAGTGACACAGTGGAGTGAGAGACCGCTAAACAGTGACACTGTGGAGTGAGAGACAGCCACACAGTGACACAGTGGAGTGAGAGACAGCAACACAGTGACACAGTGGAGTGAGAGACAGCCACACAGTGACACAGTGGAGTGAGAGACAGCCACACAGTGACACAGTGGAGTGAGAGACAGCCACACAGTGACACAGTGGAGTGACAGCCACACAGTGACACATTGGAGTGAGAGACAGCCACACAGTGACACAGTGGAGTGAGACAGCCACACAGTGACACAGTGGAGTGAGACACAGCCACACAGTGACACAGTGGAGTGAGACACAGCCACACAGTGACACAGTGGAGTGAGACACAGCCACACAGTGACACAGTGGAGTGACCGCCACACAGTGACACAGTGGAGTGAGAGACAGCCACAGTGACACAGTGGAGTGAGAGACAGCCACAGTGACACAGTGGAGTGAGAGACAGCCACAGTGACACAGTGGAGTGAGAGACAGCCACACAGCGACACAGTGGAGTGAGAGACAGCCACACAGCGACACAGTGGAGTGAGAGACAGCCACACAGCGACACAGTGGAGTGAGAGACAGCCACACAGCGACACAGTGGAGTGAGAGACAGCCACACAGCGACACAGTGGAGTGAGAGACAGCCACACAGCGACACAGTGGAGTGAGAGACAGCGACACAGTGGAGTGAGAGACAGCGACACAGTGGAGTGAGAGACAGCGACACAGTGGAGTGAGAGACAGCCACACAGCGACACAGTGGAGTGAGAGACAGCCACACAGCGACACAGTGGAGTGAGAGACAGCCACACAGCGACACAGTGGAGTGAGAGACAGCCAGACAGCGACACAGTGGAGTGAGACACAGCCATACAGTGACACAGTGGAGTGAGAGACAGCCACACAGCGACACAGTGGAGTGAGAGACAGCCACACAGCGACACAGTGGAGTGAGAGACAGCCACACAGTGACACAGTGGAGTGAGAGACAGCCACACAGTGACACAGTGGAGTGAGAGACAGCCACACAGTGACACAGTAGAGTGAGAGACAGCCACACAGTGACACAGTGGAGTGAGAGACAACCACACAAAGACACAGTGGAGTGAGAGACAGCCACAGAGTGACACAGTGGAGTGAGAGACATCCACACAGTGACACAGTGGAGTGAGAGACAGCCACAGAGTGACACAGTGGAGTGAGAGACAGCCACACAGTGACACAGTGGAGTGAGAGACAGCCACACAGTGACACAGTGGAATGACAGCCACACAGTGACACAGTGGAGTGAGAGACAGCCACACAGTGGAATGACAGCAGCCACACAGTGACACAGTGGAGTGAGAGACAGCCACACAGTGACACAGTGGAATGACAGCAGCCACACAGTGACACAGTGGAATGACAGCAGCTACACAGTGACACAGTGGAGTGAGAGACCGCCACACAGTGGAGTGAGAGACAGCCACACAGTGACACAGTGGAGTGAGAGACAGCCACACAGTGACACAGTGGAGTGAGACAGAGCCACACAGTGACACAGTGGAGTGAGAGACAGCCACACAGTGACACAGTGGAGTGAGAGACCGCCACACAGTGGAGTGAGAGACAGCCACACAGTGGAGTGAGAGACAGCCACACAGTGACACAGTGGCGTGACAGCCACACATACATGATAGTATATGATATGGATAAGTGTTATGTAAATAACATGGATAAATATTATGTAAATGATGGATAAATATGTATAGGGGAATTATGATATAAAGTTTAGAAAAAGCTTCAGTAACTAGGTACCCCCTGAAGTGTTGTCTTTAAGATGTTGGTCTTCCTCCAACTTCTGGTTATTATTTAACAACTCGAGAACGACTCGTGTAATTAATCAGCTTCAAAATTTGAGGTCATTCCCAGCATCTTGGAATGGTTCCAATAACTTCCAGGACCGAGAGTCGTACAACCTCAAACGTCCACTAAAGGTACCTGCTATATCGACACCGCCTAGTGAAATTCAGGTGAGTTACAGATCTGACTTTGTATGTCTAAAATACTGTGAAATTTTTATTCCTGTTCAGTCAACTATCCTGTTACTGCTGGCTGAGCACAGTCCAATGCACGAACCACAGCCCAGTTAGTCAGGAACTGATTTGAGGAACTTGTCCACTTCCCTCTTGAAGACAGGCAGAGGCTTGTTGGTAATTTCCCTTATTGAGGCCACTGTACATCTTCAAGCAGATATAAGCAAGTCTTCTGGAGGGCCGCAGAAAACAATATGATATTCAATGATGGCAAATTTCAGCTATGCCATTATGGAAAACTTCAGGAATTAAAAGCTAGAACGGAGTGTAAAACAAATTTCACCCACTTAATAGAATGAAATATTAATGTGAAAGACTTAGGAGTGATAATAATATCAGAGGATCTTATCTTCAAGGATCACAACAGTATCATTATAGGAACGAGGAAAATATAGGATGGATAATGAGAACCTTCAAAACAAAGGGTGTGCCAAGCCAATGATGATCCTCTCTTAAGTCACTTGTTATTTCCAGGCTAGAATACTAGAACATAAGAAACATAAGAAAGAAGGAACACTGCAGCAGGCCTACTGGCCCATGCGAGGCAGGTCCAAGTCTCCAACAGGCTAAAGCCAATGCCCCGACCCAGCCAGGTCAGGTTACATTCACTTAAGGAAGGAGCACGGCATCTGACCTAGTAGCACAAGCTAGTCAGGACCAACTCACACCCAAGCACGTCTCCGGAGGCACACATCAACCAGATAACTGCGGCAGCATATGGGCGACTGGCAAACCTAAGATTAGCGTTCCGTTACCTTAACAAGGAATCGTTCAAGACACTGTATACCGTGTACGTCAGGCCCATACTAGAATATGCAGCACCAGTCTGGAACCCACACCTGGTCAAGCACGTAAAGAAACTAGAGAAAGTGCAAAGGTTTGCGACAAGGTTAGTTCCACAACTCAGGGGTCTGTCTTATGAAGAAAGATTGAGGGAAATAGGACTAACAACACTGGAGGAAAGAAGGGTCAGAGGAGACATGATAACGACATACAAAATACTGCGGGGAATTGACAAGGTAGATAGTGACAGGATGTTTCAGAGAGGGAACACAGAAACAAGGGGACACAACTGGAAGCTGAAGACTCAGATGAGTCAAAGGGATGTCAGGAAGCATTTCTTCAGCCACAGAGTAGTCAGGAAGTGGAATAGTCTAGAGAAAGATATAGTGGAGGCAGGAACCATACATAGTTTTAAGACAAGGTATGATAAAGCTCATGGAGCAGGGAGAGCAGAGACCTAGTAGCAGACAACGAAGAGGCGGGGCCAGGAGCTGAGTCTCGACCCCTGCAACCACAATTAGGTGACAATTAGGTGAGTACCCACTCATGTATTTATCTAACCTATTTTTAAAACTACACAACGTCTTAGCTTCTATGACGGTACTCGGGAGTTTGTTCCACTCATCCACAACTCTATTACCAAACCAGTGCTTTCCTATATCATTCCTGAATCTGAATTTTTCCAACTTGAAACCATTGCTGCGAGTCCTGTCTTGGCTGGATATTTTCAGCACGCTATTTACATCCCCTTTATTTATTCCTGTTTTCCATTTATACACCTCAATCATATCCCCCCTAATTCTACGCCTTTCTAGAGAGTGCAGATTCAGGGCCTCAGTCTATCCTCATAGGGAAGATTTCTGATACATGGGATCAACTTAGTCATCCTCCTTTGTACGTTTTCCAGAGCATTTATATCCATTCTGTAATACGGTGACCAAAACTGAGCAGCATAATCTAAATGAGGCCTACGGTAGAGGACACTGAAAAATTACAGGAGGACATAAGCAGGGTCTTCCAATGGGCAGTGGAGAACAACATGACGTTCAATGGTGATAAGTTTCAGCTGCTTAGGTATGGAAAAAATGAAGAACTCAAAAGGAACACTATATACAAAACGCAAGAGGGTCACCACATAGAACGAAAGGAACACGTAAAGATCAAGACAAAGATCACAACAGCCAGGAAGATGACGGGGTGGGTATTGAGAACTTTCAAAACAAGGGAAATAATGCCGATGGTGACACTATTCAAATCGCTAGTGCTCCCTCACTTAGAATACTGCTCAGTGCTGACGGCCCCGTTCAGGGCAGGAGAAATAGCAGAGCTGGAACAAATCCAGAGATCGTTTACGGCTCACATTGAGCCATTGAAACATCTAAATTATTGGGAACGCCTTCAAGTCTTGAACATGTACTCATTGGAGCGGAGGAGAGAGAGATACATGATAATATATACATGGAAAGTACTTGAGGGCCTGGTCCCAAATCTGCACACTGCCATAACAACATACTGGAGTGAGAGATATGGGAGAAAGTGTAAAATAAACCCAGTGAGGAGCAGGGGTGCGGTGGGGACAATACGGGAGCACTGTATTAACATCCGGGGTCCCAGACTATTCAACATCTTACCAGAAGATATCCGAAACACGGCTGGAACCAGTGTAGAAGCCTTCAAGAGGAAACTGGACAAATATCTTCACCAGGTGCCAGATCAACCAGGCTGTGATGGATATGTGGGGCAGCGGGCCTCCAGCAGCAACAGCCTGGTTGACCAGGCAAGCACCAGACGAGCCTGGCCCATGGCCGGGCTCAGAGAGTAGATACTCTCGAAACTCTTCAAAGGTATATCAAAGGTATATCAAAGGCCTAACCAAGCAGGTGAAACTGCAGATGTAAATTATATATAGAGATCCTTCACAACACATGCTAATTCAGTCAAGCACCTTAATTACTGGGAACGTTTGAAATCCCTTGGAATGCAGGCAAGAAAAATATATCATAATAAGATTCGGCAAACTGTGCAGTATACCCCAATGTGCAAGAAGTTCAAATGATATAATATAGCACAACAACGGGTAGTAACAACCTTGCATTCAATAAACTATACAGCAACGTCATGATGTAATTAGTGGGTAGAGGTGTGGCAGCGGGTGCGCAAAACAGTACGTATAACACTACACGTAAAACATATGGCCAGTTTTAGTTTGATATTTATCGTGAAATTCTTTTAATCTCAGTGTACAGTAAGTTAAAATAGCAGTCATTAAACTAGTAAACTGATAAAGTAGAACATAAATTCTGGCAAATGTGGGAACCCATGAGTGTCCAGCGTAAGATACTAGGTGGCACCTAGCAACCTGAGGTACATTGTTATTGTAGTCACAAAAAAGTGTGTAGAGCGAACGCGATAGATGGGAGCAGACTGAAGCAACCAACGGGATTGCAGTAATGTTAGCGACGACCCTGCACCCTGGCCTAGGTGTGCCACTGGTTGCTGCTCTTTTTTGTCGTGCTTGGCCAAGCTGACCTTGGCTTCAACTATGTAAGGTAGTGAGTGTTAAGACACCACACGCTGCTCACTTACCTCATCTCAACTGATGGATAACTTAAGTGATGTATAACTTAAGTGAAGAATAATTTAAGTGAAGAATAATTTAAGTGAAGGATAATTTAAGTGAAGGATAATTTAAGTGAAGGATAACTTAAGTGATGGATAAAGTAAGCGATGGATGACCCTGGCGGCCAGCTAAAAGTTGTACCTGTGACAATGTGTCATAGGCATGTAAAGAGGTACATTTTTTATTCTGAAGATGCTTGAAAAATGACATGACTTAAGAGGAGGCAAGCTCAATATACACCTTCAAGAGTAGCTATGATAACACCCTATGACCCAAGATGATAAAGTCATGCTGATCATAGTAGTGAAGGAGGCAGGGCCACGAGTTAAGTCTCGATTCCCACAAATAAAATTCTGTACAACTCTGAGTACCTATATAATAACACTACCACGAAGATGATCACATCTGCACCCTGAGGGACTGACCACCTCAAACTACTTCGACGCTCATGGACTGATTACATGGACTGATCTACAATACTTCTGCTCATAAAGCCTACTGTGTGGGCGAAACGTTCCAGAATAGACACTTAAGTGTTGCACTTGTCTTACGTAACTGAATACCTGTGACCGCTTTCGAGAATTTTCCTACTCCCGCAGTATGGTCATGGGCCAGGCTTGGGGGTTGTCTGGTCAACCAGACTGTTGCTGTTGACGGGTAGCTGTCCAACATATACATCAACAGCCTTGTTGATCTGGCACTTGGCGGAGGTACTAGTCAAGTTTCCTCCTGAAGTTCTCTATACTGTTTCTTATATCTTCTAGTAGAATAATGAATATTCCGGACAAACAGATGTTGATATAATGTTCTCTTACTGTGCCCACGGCCCCCTTGTTTTTCACTGGGTTGACAGACAAGTCGACACATCCATTACAAGACCAAATTAGAGAGTAAGGTATAGGATGAGAAAAATATATATATATTTTGTCTATAAAGAGAAACAAGATAATTTAAATGAGATGATCCTCGTGACATTAAGATTGAGAGGATGTTAGAAGCAACAGTATTCAAAGTAGTGTACAGGAGAAGGTTAAGCAAATAACACGGGACACTCAAGTGGACTATTTAATCTGCAAAAACGTTGAACCAACACCATATACAATCGGTCCACCACAAGAGCAACATAAAAGGAGTTCAGAATAATGTTAATCTAATAGAACGAAGCAAAAATTTATAATTATTGGACTAGCTAACCTTGAAGAAGCACTGAGACCGGACATACTTGTGACCGCTGTTACGACTTGCTTACTACGTGAATTAGCCAGGTTACACACAGCAGGCAAGCCTACATAGCCACCACAGCCAGGTTACACGCAGCAGGCAAGCCTACATAGCCACCACAGCCAGGTTACACGCAGCAGCAAGCCTACATAGCCACCACAGCCAGGTTACACGCAGCAGGCAAGCCTACATAGCCACCACAGCCAGGTTACACCAGCAGGCAAGCCTACATAGCCACCACAGCCAGGTTACACCAGCAGGCAAGCCTACATAGCCACCACAGCCAGGTTACACGCAGCAGGCAAGCCTACATAGCCACCACAGCCAGGTTACACACAGCAGGCAAGCCTACATAGCCACCACAGCCAGGTTACACACAGCAGCAGCAAGCCTACATAGCCACCACAGCCAGGTTACACCAGCAGGCAAGCCTACATAGCCACCACAGCCAGGTTACACGCAGCAGGCAAGCCTACATAGCCACCACAGCCAGGTTACACACAGCAGGCAAGCCTACATAGCCACCACAGCCAGGTTACACCAGCAGGCAAGCCTACATAGCCACCACAGCCAGGTTACACACAGCAGGCAAGCCTACATAGCCACCACAGCCAGGTTACACGCAGCAGGCAAGCCTACATAGCCACCACAGCCAGGTTACACGCAGCAGGCAAGCCTACATAGCCACCACAGCCAGGTTACACGCGAGGGAAGCCTACATAGCCACCACAGCCAGGTTACACGCAGCAGCAAGCCTACATAGCCACCACAGCCAGGTTACACACAGCAGGCAAGCCTACATAGCCACCACAGCCAGGTTACACGCAGCAGGCAAGCCTACATAGCCACCACAGCCAGGTTACACGCAGCAGGCAAGCCTACATAGCCACCACAGCCAGGTTACACACAGCAGGCAAGCCTACATAGCCACCACAGCCAGGTTACACACAGCAGGCAAGCCTACATAGCCACCACAGCCAGGTTACACACAGCAGGCAAGCCTACATAGCCACCACAGCCAGGTTACACGCAGCAGGCAAGCCTACATAGCCACCACAGCCAGGTTACACGCAGCAGGCAAGCCTACATAGCCACCACAGCCAGGTTACACGCAGCAGGCAAGCCTACATAGCCACCACAGCCAGGTTACACGCAGCAGGCAAGCCTACATAGCCACCACAGCCAGGTTACACGCAGCAGGCAAGCCTACATAGCCACCACAGCCAGGTTACACGCAGCAGGCAAGCCTACATAGCCACCACAGCCAGGTTACACGCAGCAGGCAAGCCTACATAGCCACCACAGCCAGGTTACACGCAGCAGGCAAGCCTACATAGCCACCACAGCCAGGTTACACCAGCAGCAAGCCTACATAGCCACCACAGCCAGGTTACACGCAGCAGGCAAGCCTACATAGCCACCACAGCCAGGTTACACCAGCAGGCAAGCCTACATAGCCACCACAGCCAGGTTACACGCAGCAGGCAAGCCTACATAGCCACCACAGCCAGGTTACACACAGCAGGCAAGCCTACATAGCCACCACAGCCAGGTTACACGCAGCAGCAAGCCTACATAGCCACCACAGCCAGGTTACACACAGCAGGCAAGCCTACATAGCCACCACAGCCAGGTTACACACAGCAAGCTACAGCCACCACAGCCAGGGTCAGCAAAGCCTACATAGCCACCACAGCCAGGTTACACACAGCAGGCAAGCCTACATAGCCACCACAGCCAGGTTACACACAGCAGCAAGCCTACATAGCCACCACAGCCAGGTTACACACAGCAGGCAAGCCTACATAGCCACCACAGCCAGGTTACACACAGCAGCAAGCCTACATAGCCACCACAGCCAGGTTACACGCAGCAGGCAAGCCTACATAGCCACCACAGCCAGGTTACACGCAGCAGGCAAGCCTACATAGCCACCACAGCCAGGTTACACACAGCAGGCAAGCCTACATAGCCACCACAGCCAGGTTACACACAGCAGGCAAGCCTACATAGCCACCACAGCCAGGTTACACGCAGCAGGCAAGCCTACATAGCCACCACAGCCAGGTTACACACAGCAGGCAAGCCTACATAGCCACCACAGCCAGGTTACACGCAGCAGGCAAGCCTACATAGCCACCACAGCCAGGTTACACGCAGCAGCAAGCCTACATAGTCACCACAGCCAGGTTACACCAGCAGGCAAGCCTACATAGCCACCACAGCCAGGTTACACGCAGCAGCAAGCCTACATAGCCACCACAGCCAGGTTACACACAGCAGGCAAGCCTACATAGCCACCACAGCCAGGTTACACACAGCAGCAAGCCTACATAGCCACCACAGCCAGGTTACACACAGCAGCAAGCCTACATAGCCACCACAGCCAGGTTACACACAGCAGGCAAGCCTACATAGCCACCAGATGTAGCACTTCCTACTTAAACAAGTTAAGTTTCTCAGGAAAGGTGTAGGTAGACGAGGCAGGAAACATAGAGAGAGAGATGATGATAAGCAACAACCTGTCCTGCACACAGGGCGGCCGCTCTCGCACGTATTATAATTCCTTGCCTTATGCTCGATCTAAGATTATACAAAATAATTATTTTTATCTAGGTTAGGCTAGATTAATGAAAGTTATTCTATATTAAAGTATAGTTAACTGACATTAAGGAAATACCATAATGGAAGGGCGTAAGTGTAGCAGCACGAGACAAGTGCTGGACTGTGTTACTCAAGTTGTGAGTCACAAGATGCCACTCAGTAAGCATCAGGCAGGTCAAGTCAAGTCTGCTTGACTTACCTACACTACCACTTTATCAGTCACTCAGTAGCTCTAGTTCAAGCTGGATGTACAACACGCTGCATAATTCACCTTAGTACGCAATACAGTCTGTAGTACACTCAGTTAAGGTATAATCCTATGTACTCGTAATTAAGAAAAACAGTTTAATTTAAAAACAATAAAAACATCCAATTCTACATAAATGGTGATAAATATTGTATTTTCATACGTTTTGAATTTTTCATGTTAAAATTGCGTTTCAACTGTCACTTATGTCGACTATGTATAAAAGCGGTTTTAAATTACTATAAACTATGAAAGTCGCAATAATATTTGAGTACACCTAACATGTTGAGACACCTGGTGGCCGTGACGGGAATCACAAAACTGACCCAAGGCAGTTTATCTCCACGCACTCTGCTCCCAGTAATGAGACTCGTCACCAACGGGAGCATTAATTAAAGGTTTCGTGGCAGCATCAGTGAAGTTACTATCACCTGGGATGATATTCCTCACTGCCCTACTGAAGTCTCTCCACTTAGGCTGAGGTATGAACCTCATGTGTCATGCAATGTGTCAGGGAAAACACTTACGTTTTGTTCCTCTATCATAAAAAATAGGGTAGCAGCACACTGCTGATGTATCCAATTTTGATATAAAAATCGTAGTCCAAGTTGAAGGGGCTGGTGCTAGAGAAGCCGAGGGCTGGTGCTAGAGAAGCCGAGGGCTGGTGCTAGAGAAGCCGAGGGCTGGTGCTAGAGAAGCCGAGGGCTGGTGCTAGAGAAGCCGAGGGCTGGTGCTAGAGAAGCCGAGGCTGGTGCTAGAGAAGCCGAGGGCTGGTGCTAGAGAAGCCGAGGGCTAGTGCTAGAGAAGCCGAGGGCTGGTGCTAGAGAAGCCGAGGGCTGGTGCTAGAGAAGCCGAGGGCTGGTGCTAGAGAAGCCGAGGGCTGGTGCTAGAGAAGCCGAGGGCTGGTGCTAGAGAAGCCGAGGGCTGGTGCTAGAGAAGCCGAGGGCTGGTGCTAGAGAAGCCGAGGGCTGGTGCTAGGAGGTGTTTTCTAAATTATTGCGTCGTCGTTCAAAGCGGGGTAGCAATGACAGGCTCTTCGGAGGCTTCTTACTTTATTTGCGAGATCGTGGGTACACAGGCAGTGTTAGAGTCCATGGCCCCGAGGGGCCATGCTGCCTGCGAGGGAGAGAAGAGTAGGCCTGTTGACTGAGTGAAGGCAGCTGCGTGAGTCAGAGAGAGGCAGGGGTGGGCAGGCTGAAGTGGCATGCCCACCAGGCTTGCCCTCTGTGGGAAACTATGGGAACTAGGCATGTAGGTTTACAGTGTACATTCTGCTCGGCTGGCAGACAGCATAGGCTGTCTATGCAGACAGTACAGACTGTCTACAGAAGGTGTTAACACCAAGATCATACAAGACATACTTTTCTCTCTCGAAGGTCATAAGATGGATAACAAGAATATAAAGGGAAGGATTAGGGTAGGATTGATCGATGAGAAAAAGTGTTAAGAAAAGGTAAGTGGCCTGACTACTGTGGCTGAATTTTAATGAGACTAACATTGTTAAAGTGGCAGTATCTTACCGACTTCCACTGGTACACACGAGCTCAGTAATAACTTGAAGCAATAAATGTTGATATTAAGGGAGGGACACCAAGGAATGGAATAAACAAGTCAGGTTGTTGGGGTCATGCTTCTCTGTTTAGAACTTTGTCAAGTTATGACTTGATAAAGTCTTACACACATCAAATAATTATTCCAATAAAAGCTCGTCTTACAACATGTGTTTTCCTTATTACTGACTATAGTACACAGTTACCAAACAAGGAATACAATGTCGCACACCACACAACACAAATACCAGGTTAGGGTACAAGAGACTCAATACTGAGCCACACACAAACACAAGGTTAAGAAACAAACTGAAGGATACCTGAAGGACGCTTACTGGGGTCAACGCCCAGGAGCCCAGACCAGACCTGGTGGAACAAGGCCTAATCAACCAGGCTGTTACTGCTGGGCGCACGCCATCCAACGTACGAATCACAACTCGGATGGCCAGGAACCGATTGAGAAATTTCTCCAGTTCCCTATTGAAGACCACCAGAAGTTTGTTGGTAATTTCCCTTAAGCACAGGAGCACGTTTCTACATTTAAGTGTACGTCAGGCCAATATTGGAGTACACAGCACCAGAATGGAATCCACACCTGGCAAAGCACATAATGAAATTGGAGAAAGTGCAGAGGTTTGCAGCAAAACTAGTCCCGAACCTAAGGGATTTGTCCTATGAGGAAAAAGTAAGGGAACGGGAGGTACGATAAATGGATCTTGAAGCCGGGAGAGGACCTAGTAGCGATCAGCGAAGAGGTGGGGCCAAGAACTATGAATCGACCCCTGCAACCACAATTACGTCATTACAATTAGGTGAATACACACACACACACACACACACACACACACACACAGCCGAGGGCTGGTATTTGTGAACGACATGACGGAAGGAATAGACTCCGTAGTGTCCCTGTTTGCAGATGATGTGAAGTTGATGAGAAGAATTCAATCGGACGAGGACCAGGCAGAACTACAAAGGGATCTGGACAGGCTGCAAGCCTGGTCCAGCAATTGGCTCCTGGAATTCAACCCCACCAAGTGCAAAGTCATGAAGATTGGGGAAGGGCAAAGAAGACCGCAGACGGAGTACAGCCTAGGGGGCCAGAGACTGCAAACCTCAATCAAGGAAAAAGATCTTGGGGTGAGTATAACACCAGGAACATCTCCGGAGGCGCACATCAACCAAATAACTGCTGCAGCATACGGGCGCCTAGCAAACCTAAGAACAGCATTCCGACATCTTAATAAAGAATCGTTCAGAACCCTGTACACTGTGTACGTTAGGCCCATACTGGAGTATGCAGCACCAGTTTGGAACCCACACCTAGCCAAGCATGTGAAGAAGCTCGAGAAAGTGCAAAGGTTTGCAACAAGACTAGTCCCGGAGCTAAGGGGTATGTCCTACGAGGGGAGGTTAAGGGAAATCGACCTGACGACACTGGAGGACAGGAGAGAGAGGGGAGACATGATAACAACATATAAGATACTGAGAGGAATTGACAAAGTGGACAGAGACAGAATGTTCAAGAGATGGGACACAACAACAAGGGGACACAGATGGAAGTTGAAGACTCAGATGAATCACAGAGATGTTAGGAAGCATTTCTTCAGTCACAGAGTTGTCGGGAAGTGGAATAGTTTAGGAAGCGATGTAGTGGAGGCAGGCTCTATACATAGCTTTAAGCAGAAGTATGATAAAGCTCATGGCGCAGGGAGAGTGACCCAGTAGCGGCCAGTGAAGAGGCGGGGCCAGGAGCTTTGACTCGACCCCTGCAACCACAACTAGGTGAGTACAACTAGGTGAGTACACACACACACACACACATAATTTAGAATAGGCTGAGGCCTGGTATAGTTGAGGCCTGGTCACAGACCGGGCCGCGGGGGCGTTGACCCCCGGAACTCTCTCCAGACAAACTCCAGGTAAGCCAAAGAATACATTAATAGCGCTATCCTTAATATTTTTCAATATAAGGAAAGATAATCACAAGTGACAAACTCCCAGCTCAGACTGTCACATTTCAACTTGTACGATCCCCTTTGATATACCTATCCTAAGTGATGGAACATGACAGGGAAACAAGTTACCTGTTGTTCCCACTCTGTAACTATCATATAGACTGATGTAATCGGTAAAAAAATATCAATTATCCCCAAACACACTTACCCCCCCCCCCTCCCACTATTCAATTAGTGAGGGCATATCAACAGACCTGGCCAGCCTCTCCTGACCACCAGCTACCCCGCCCCTCGCCCTAACCAAATATTTCCCCTTAACAATACCACAGTCCAAGAACAACCTGCACCCTACCGCACTCCAAGAACAACCTGCACCCTACCGCACTAAAAGAACAACCTGCACCCTACCGCACTAAAAGAACAACCTGCACCCTACCGCACTAAAAGAACAACCTGCACCCTACCGCACTAAAAGAACAACCTGCACCCTACCGCACTAAAAGAACAACCTGCACCCTACCGCACTAAAAGAACAACCTGCACCCTACCGCACTAAAAGAACAACCTGCACCCTACCGCACTAAAAGAACAACCTGCACCCTACCGCACTAAAAGAACAACCTGCACCCTACCGCACTAAAAGAACAACCTGCACCCTACCGCACTAAAAGAACAACCTGCACCCTACCGCACTAAAAGAACAACCTGCACCCTACCGCACTAAAAGAACAACCTGCACCCTACCGCACTAAAAGAACAACCTGCACCCTACCGCACTAAAAGAACAACCTGCACCCTACCGCACTAAAAGAACAACCTGCACCCTACCGCACTAAAAGAACAACCTGCACCCTACCGCACTAAAAGAACAACCTGCACCCTACCGCACTAAAAGAACAACCTGCACCCTACCGCACTAAAAGAACAACCTGCACCCTACCGCACTAAAAGAACAACCTGCACCCTACCGCACTAAAAGAACAACCTGCACCCTACCGCACTAAAAGAACAACCTGCACCCTACCGCACTAAAGAACAACCTGCACCCTACCGCACTAAAAGAACAACCTGCACCCTACCGCACTAAAAGAACAACCTGCACCCTACCGCACTAAAAGAACAACCTGCACCCTACCGCACTAAAAGAACAACCTGCACCCTACCGCACTAAAAGAACAACCTGCACCCTACCGCACTAAAAGAACAACCTGCACCCTACCGCACTAAAAGAACAACCTGCACCCTACCGCACTAAAAGAACAACCTGCCCCTACCGCACTAAAAGAACAACCTGCACCCTACCGCACTAAAAGAACAACCTGCCCCTACCGCACTAAAAGAACAACCTGCCCCTACCGCACTAAAAGAACAACCTGCCCCTACCGCACTAAAAGAACAACCTGCCCCTACCGCACTAAAAGAACAACCTGCACCCTACCGCACTAAAAGAACAACCTGCACCCTACCGCACTAAAAGAACAACCTGCACCCTACCGCACTAAAAGAACAACCTGCCCCCTACCGCACTAAAAGAACAACCTGCCCCCTACCGCACTAAAAGAACAACCTGCACCCTACCGCACTAAAAGAACAACCTGCACCCTACCGCACTAAAAGAACAACCTGCACCCTACCGCACTAAAAGAACAACCTGCACCCTACCGCACTAAAAGAACAACCTGCACCCTACCGCACTAAAAGAACAACCTGCACCCTACCGCACTAAAAGAACAACCTGCACCCTACCGCACTAAAAGAACAACCTGCACCCTACCGCACTAAAAGAACAACCTGCACCCTACCGCACTAAAAGAACAACCTGCACCCTACCGCACTAAAAGAACAACCTGCACCCTACCGCACTAAAAGAACAACCTGCACCCTACCGCACTAAAAGAACAACCTGCACCCTACCGCACTAAAAGAACAACCTGCACCCTACCGCACTAAAAGAACAACCTGCACCCTACCGCACTAAAAGAACAACCTGCACCCTACCGCACTAAAAGAACAACCTGCACCCTACCGCACTAAAAGAACAACCTGCACCCTACCGCACTAAAAGAACAACCTGCACCCTACCGCACTAAAAGAACAACCTGCACCCTACCGCACTAAAAGAACAACCTGCACCCTACCGCACTAAAAGAACAACCTGCACCCTACCGCACTAAAAGAACAACCTGCACCCTACCGCACTAAAAGAACAACCTGCACCCTACCGCACTAAAAGAACAACCTGCACCCTACCGCACTCCAGTTTCTTCACGACTACGGTGCTCTTCACACCAACTTCAACAATGAGACTGATTACCTCATCTTTTGTATGTAGTTCTACTGTCTTCAATTATATCCTTGAATTTGTATTGATAAAGCCACTGGATGGCGAAACGTCTACAATAAAGATACCCAGATGTTGCACACGTGTCAAATATTCAAAATACTAACTAAATACCTGAAGGTCTCTTGGGGTCAACGCCCCCGCGGCCTGGTCCTAGACCAGGTCTCCTGGAGGATCAAGGCCTGATCAACCAGGCTGCTACTGCTGGCCGTAAGCAGTACAACATACGAACCACAGCCCGTCTGGTCAGACACTGATTTGAGGATCTAGTCCATTTCCTCCTTGAAGACCGGCAAAGATTTGTGGGTAACACTACTTATGCACGGAGGGAGGATGTTGAAGAGTCGAGGATCTCTGACATTCATAGAGTTCTCAGTGTGCTCGTCGTGCTCCTGCCACCGTCTGCAAAAATCTGTTGTCATATGGAGTGATTTCGGTGTTCAGGTTTGGGACTAGTGTCTCCAGGCTTGTTCAGGTGTAAATTATGAACCTTTCTTGTCTTTGGATTTTCAAAACATGAAGTGAAGCATGACCTAGCTCCCCTAGCCTTTCCTCAGAGGTATGTCGATAAGTATAAATTATGTCAATAAGTACAAATTAGCGCTGCAACTCTAGGATTTGTGCCTCTGGAGACAGGCTGGTATTTATGTTTACCCTCAGACACACATCATAAACATACCAGTAGAATATACAAGGCTTGAATGCTCAAGGACACCTTTAAAGAACTTAAACAAGAAAGTGTTTATGAAGCTGTCCAACACATAGGCAAGGCCAATCCTAGAGTATACACTGCCAACCTCAATTGCAGACTTACGCAAGCATCCTGAAGCTAGAGAAACTTCAGATATGGGCCATCAGACTACTTCCAAGGGACTTATGAGAAAAGGCTGTTTTGTTAATGGTTACAGAGATTATAGCCCTCGCGGACCATTCTTAGACCAAACCTCCTTAAAATAGTATTACAGGACTAAACTCCTAGGAAATACAATGTAATATTAATGCATACTGAGTGTAAATTGTATTTTTAAGGTTTACCTGTCACATGGATTCATGAGAAACAGTAGGCCAGCATTAATGACGGTAGAAAAAGTTTAACAACAGTATAAAGAAGAGGACGGGAGGTGGGGGGGGAAGAAAAGTACCTTCCTGATGAGTTGCTGTCTTAATGTTTCTCGCATCACCAGAACAACAGAGACCCACAGAGTGGATAAGCTCAGATAATACGAAGGATGGGGAGCAGAAAAAAATGCACAACAAAAAAAACACACAATAAAAACATTCAGTGTAAAGGTTGAAGAGATGGAACGAGGCTTAAAAAAAGGCAGAGGCTGATAACTTTGATAAACTATACACATTTTTAAGGTATGATAAATTCCTAGATATTAGGAATGCACTATACTAGCTTCCCCCCATGTGTTAAGAGACGAAGCAGTGATATAAGACAAAAGAGGACAAGGAATTATTTTTGTTAGAATGGACAACTGGTAAGCTTCTGCAGAGATGCAACCCCTTACACACACTCCAACGAACTCAAACTAAGTTGTAATAAACAAGTGCTAATGATTAAATAATAGGGGGGACGAGGGGATCGAACCGCGGTTCGTAAACTAACAATCCGACAAACTGCCGTCTAGGCTTACCCAGGCCTCATATAGGAAGAATTCCCAGTTAACAATTCAGATTCAGGAAGGATATAGGAAAGCACTGGTTTGGTAACAGAGTTGTGGATGAGTGGAACAAACTCCTCAGTACAGTTATAGAGGCTAAAACGTTGTGTGGTTTTAAAAATAGGTTAGATAAAAACATGAGTGGGTGTGGGTGAGTGTGACTTGGACCTGACTAGCTTGTGCTACTAGGTCAGATGCCGTGCTCCTTCCTTAAGTGAATGTAACCTGACCTGACCTAACTTAGGGCATTGGCTTAAGCCGATAGGAGAATTGGACCTGCCTCGCACAGGCCAGTAGGCCTGCTGCAGTGTTCCTTCTTTCTTATGTTCTTATGTTGCAGATGATGCAACATTCCCCCCCCCCAATGAAAAGCAGTGGTGCCACAAGCACGATAAGAGACAACACATTAAGTGTCAGGGGCCCAAGACTGTTCAACTGCCTCCCAGTATACATAAGGGGGATTACCAATAGACCCCTGGCTGTCTTCAACAAGGCATTGGACAGGCACCTAAAGTCAGTACCTGACCAGCCGGGCCGTGGTTCGTATGTCGGGTTGCGTGTGGCCAACAGTAACAGCGTGGTTGATCAGGCCCTGATGCACCATGAGGCCTGGTCACAGACCGCGCCGCGGGGGCGTTGACCCCTGAAACCCTCTCCAGGTATACACGTGTAATATTAATATTTTAAAAGGTATCGGATGGTATCGGTTCTTTTTCATGAATAACAAAAATGGCCGATACCGATAGTTTGGCGCGTCCCTATATATATGTCGTGCCGAATAAGTAAAACTTGTCATTTTGGCTTAAATTGCAACGCACTTCTTGCCGAATAGAACAAGCGAAAATTTGTGTATGCAATAATTTCGCAAAAAATCATTCTGAATCTAACGAAAAAAATATATTTCATTGTGTTGATTATTAAATTATTGTAAACTTATATAAAATATATTTAGCTTAGATTAGGCTAAATTAAACTGCGCTTGTTATAATAACGTTAGGCAAGTTTCCTAAGGTTCTCTTGGCACAAAATCATAAATTATTATATTATCATAAATGAAAAAAAAATCTTTAAACGTATAAAAGAAATTTTTAGAAAGGACTTAATTTTAAATGAGTTCTTGCTAATTGACCAGTTTTATTTATTCGGCGCGTATATCGTTCCGAGAGGTTAACACCCCCCTGTGGTTAATTTGTGTGTATATGTGTACATATATATATATGAAAGGGGGTAAAGCAGCTGGAATTGACGGAATCATGACAGAAATGTTAAAAGCAGGGGGGGGATATAGTGTTGGAGTGGTTGGTATTTTTGTTTAATAAATGTATGAAAGAGGGGAAGGTACCTAGGGATTGGCAGAGAGCATGTATAGTTCCTTTATATAAAGGGAAGGGGGATAAAAGAGAGTGTAAAAATTATAGGGGAATAAGTTTACTGAGTATACCAGGTAAAGTGTATGGCAGGGTTATTATTGAAAGAATTAGAGGTAAGACAGAGAGTAGGATTGCAGATGAGCAAGGAGGCTTTAGAGTGGGTAGGGGATGTGTAGATCAAGTGTTTACAGTGAAGCATATATGTGAACAGTATTTAGATAAAGGTAGAGAAGTTTTTATTGCATTTATGGATTTAGAAAAGGCATATGATAGAGTGGATAGGGGAGCAATGTGGCAAATGTTGCAAGTGTATGGAATAGGTAGTAAGTTACTGAAGGCTGTAAAGAGTTTATATGAGGATAGTGAGGCTCAGGTTAGGGTGTGTAGGAGAGAGGGAGATTACTTCCCGGTAAAAGTAGGTCTTAGACAGGGATGTGTAATGTCACCATGGTTGTTTAATATATTTATAGATGGGGTTGTAAAAGAAGTAAATGCTAGGGTGTTGGGGAGAGGGGTAGGATTAAATTATGGAGAATTAAATGCAAAATGGGAGTTGACACAGTTACTTTTTGCTGATGATACTGTGCTTATGGGAGATTCTAAAGAAAAGTTGCAAAGGTTAGTGGACGAGTTTGGGTGAGTGTGTAAAGGTAGAAAGTTAAAAGTGAACATAGATAAGAGTAAGGTGATGAGGGTATCAAACGATTTAAATAAAGAAAAATTGGATATCACTTTGGAGAGAGGGATTATGGAAGAAGTAAATGTTTTCAGATATTTGGGAGTTGACGTGTCAGCGGATGGGTTTATGAAGGATGAGGTTAACCATAGAATTGATGAAGGAAAAAAGGTGAGTGGTGCATTGAGGTATCTGTGGAGACAAAAACGTTAGCCATGGAGGCAAAGAAGGAATGTACGAAAGTATAGTGGTACCAACAATCTTATATGGGTGTGAAGCATGGGTTGCAAATGCTGCAGCGAGGAGGAGGCTGGAGGCAGTGGAGATGTCCTGTCTAAGGGCAATGTGTGGTGTAAATATTATGCAGAAAATTCGGAATGTGGAAATTAGGAGAAGGTGTGAAGTTACTAAAAGTATTTGTCAGAGGGCTGAAGAGGGGTTGTTGAGGTGGTTTGGTCATTTAGAGAGAATGGATCAAAGTAGAATGACTTGGAGAGCGTATAAATCTGTAGGGGAAGGAAGGCGGGGTAGGGTCGTCCTAGAAAAGGTTGGAGGGAAGGGGTAAAGGAGGTTTTGTGGGCGAGGGCTTGGACTTCCAGCAAGCATGTGTGAGCGTGTTAGATAGGAGTGAATGGAGACGAATGGTTTTGGGACATGACGATCTGTTGGAGTGTGAGCAGGGTAACATTTTGTGAAGGGATTCAGGGAAACCAGTTAATTGATTTAGTTGGACTTGAGTCCTGGAAATGGGAAGTACAATGCCTGCACTTTAAAGGAGGGGTCTGAGATAGTGACAGCTGGGAGGGACTTTTCTCAGCTGTCGTATCTGAGCTCCTCTGCAAAGACAGTGATTATGTATGAGTGTGGTGAAAGTGTTGAATGATGATGAAAGTATTTTCTTTTTGGGGATTTTCTTTCTTTTTGGGTCACCCTGCCTCGGTGGGAGACGGCCGACTTGTTGGAAAAAAAAAAAAAAAAATATATATATATATATATATATATAATGCAAATATCGCAAACCAAGCGATACAGGATGCAAAACATCTACTCCCCCCGTGGTTGTTTAACATATATAAATACATACATACACACACACACACACATATATATATCTGTGTGTGTGTGTGTGTACACATATACATACACACAAATTAACCACAGACTGGGACGCGGGTGTGTTAACCCCTCGGAACGACCTCCAGGTAGGTGGAGGGGACCCATTCCTGTGGTTAATCTGCATTGTTAATCTCTTGTGATTAATGCCACACACACACACACACATACACAACACACACACACACAACACACACACATACAACACACACACACACACACCACACACAAACACACACACACCACACACACACACACACACCACACACAAACACACACAAACACACACACACAACACACACACATACAACACACACACACACACCACACACAAACACACACACACCACACACACACAACACACACAAACACACACACACAACACAAACACACACACACACACACAACACACACACAACACAAACACACACACAACACACACACACCACACACACACACACCACACACACAAACAACACACACACAAACAACACACACACAAACACACACACAACACACACACACACACACAACACACACACACACACACAAAACACACACAACACACACACATACACAACACACACACACACACACCACACACAACACACACACATACACAACACACACAACACACACACATACACAACACACACAACACACACACACAACACAACATACATACACCACACACACACCACACACACACAAACACACACAACACACACACACACACACACCACACACACATACACACCACACACATACACACACACATACACAACACACACAACACACACACATACACAACACACACATACACACACAACACACAACACACACACAACACAACATACACACACAACACACATACACACACAACACACACACACAAACACACACACACACACCACACACAACACACACAAACACACACACAACACAACACACACAAACACACACACAACACAAACACACACACACACACACCACACACACACACACCACACACAACACACACACACAACACACACACACACACACACACACACAACACACACACCACACACACACGTTGTTGATATAGTATAGCAGTAGAGCAGTGGGTGTGGCCAGTAAGTTTGATGGGTGACTGTTAAGCAACAGCTGCACCCTTGGCTAACACCAACTTGATAAGTCAAGATGAGAGAACATTAGCAGCAGGGTCTATATGACCCTTCAAGCTCTAACAACCTTATCCATAACAACGCACTGGAATACATTATCATTACAATACTGATATACATTACCGACAACTACATGAATAATGAATGTGCAACACTTAGGTATCTATCTGCGTAACGTTTTTCCCACACAGTTGGCTTCATTAGTTGAATACAAAGGTGACTAAATATGTTGACGTCTAGAAGAAGTGGAGAGGTAAAGATGATGTAATTAGTGCATCAACCTTGAAGAAAACTACTACTTGCTTCTCTTGTCTCCAGATTTAGTCACCTCTGTATACAACTAAAAAAGACTAATGTGTTGCAAGTGTCTAGTTCAAAATTAGCCAAACCAATATTACTTTTTACTTCTTTCCAAATGTATCGAATTTTGTGAAACACTGAATTTTATTTATCTATTTCTGAGGATAATCTTCCCCCAATCACCAGTCTTGGACCACTGGTAGAATATTCCATATTTCAATTCTCTGTATTTGCATAATGTCAACACAGACTGAACCGTTCCCAAAAAGCAACGCTCATTGGTACAATTTGTAAAAAGCAGGCATCTAAGGACTATATTGTTAGTTTAGCTTCGTGATGAAGCAAGTCCACAAACGATTGAATAAAATACTTGCACATCAGTTATATTTTCATAGAGGAAAATATTAGAACTGGTAAGAAATCTTCACACGAAGTGCTCCCTACGTGAGCAAGAGGCTCGGCACACACTGCAACTAGACTTTTCAACGTCTTCCCTTCTACCTGAAGGGTAATCCGGTGGATCAGAGCCTGATCAACGAGGCTATTACTGCTGGCCGCACATAGTCCAACGTACGAATCACAGCCCGGCTAATCCAGTATTGACTTTAGGTATCCGCCCAGCTCCCTCTTGAAGACAACCTTGCTTTCGTAGGGAGTGGTTTCTGTGTGCAGATTAAGGATTAGTCCCTCCAGGATCTCTCTCGCCTGCGTTCCAGAGAGTACAAGTGTGCTTCCAAGTGTTCCCAGTAGTTAAGGTGTTTGATGGAACTTATACGTGCAGTAAAGGTTCTCTGTAGATTCTCTAAATCTGCAATTTCACCTGCCTTGAATGGGGATGTTAATGTACAGCAGTATTCCAGCCTAGAGAGAACAAGTGATTTAAAAAGGATCATCATTGGCTTGGCATCTCTTGTCTTGAAAGTTCTCATTATCCATCCTGTCAGTTTCCTCGCAGATGTGTTAGTGGCACTGTTGAGATCCTTGAAGGTGAGATCCTCAGACATTACCACTCCCAGGTCCCTCACATTACTTTTCCGCTCTATTGTGTGATTAGAGTTTGTAGTATACTCAGTTCTAGCTATTATTTTCTCCACTTTTCCATAACGGAGTAGATGGAATTTGTCTTCATTGAACACCATATTGTTCTCCGTTGCCCACTGGAAAACTTGGAGATATGCCGTGTCCTCAATGGATGACACACTCATGCAGATCCTAGTATGGTCTGCAAAGGATGATACAGTGCTATGGTTTACATCTCTGTCTATGTCTGATGTGAGAATGAGAAACAGGATAGGGGCAAGTACTGTGCCTTGTGGAACAGACCTCTTCACTATGGCATCTTTCGATTTAACTCTGTTTACCACTACTGTGTTCGATTGGTTAGAAAGTTGAAGATCCATCTGCCTACTTTGCCAGTTATCCCTTTAGCACGCATTTTGTGTGCTATTACACCATGATCGCACTTGTCAAAGAATTTTGCAAAATCAGTGTATACTACATCTGAATTCTGTTTGTTTTCCAGTGCATCCAAGACCATGTCACAGTGGTCCAGTATGATATGGTTGCAAGAGGCAGGAGCGACTTGCTCTGAACCCATGTTGCCCTGGATTGTGCAATTGTTGGGAGCCCAAGTGGTTTGTATTACTGCTTCTTAGAACTCTTTCAAAGATTTTTATGTGGGACGATAGAGCTATTGGTCTATAGTTCTTAGCTATTTTTTTGCTGCCACCTTTATGGAGTGGGGCTATATCCGTTGTTTTTAGTGACTGTGGAATCTCACCTGTGTCTATGATGCTCCTCCATAGCATACTTAAGAGCCTGTAAGAGGGGTTTCTTGCAGTTCATAATGAACACAGAGTTCCACGAGTCTGGGCCTCGGGTTGAGTGCATGGGCATGTCGTCAATGGCTTTCTCCAAGTCTAGTAGAGTTAGGGTTATGTCAGAAATTTGGCATACATTCACAGGGTTTTGAGGCTCATTCATGAAAAAATTAGACTGTCTATTTTTAGACTGATTAATGGCTTGCTGAACACAGAGTCATATTGAGATTTCAGTATCTCACTCATTTCTTTATTGTCATCTGTGTAGGATCCGTCTTGTCTGAGCAGGGGCCCTATACTTCATGTGGTTTTTGCCTTGTTTTTGACATATGAAAAGAAATATTTCTAATTTCTTTCAATTTCACTAATCGCTTTTAGCTCTAGTCTTTCATGGATTCTGTACGAGTCCTTTAACTTAAGCTTAATATTTTCCACTTCCCTGGGTAGCACTTCCTTCAGTGCTTCAGATAATCTAGCACTCTTGAGGAGCTCGATGATTCTTCACCTTCTGCTGTAGCTGGAGCGTCTTTCCAGTTTACTTCTTTCTTAGGGGGATATGCCTTGAACATACTTCAGCTACCAGGAAGTTGATATTTCCAAGGCACTGGTTAGGGTCCATGTTATTTAAGATATCTTCCCAACATGTTTCATTTAGGACATAGTTTACCTGGTCCCAGCTGATGTTCTTGTTGTTGAAGTTGAATTTGGTGTAGTTACCCTCATAGCTGTATGCATTTTGCTTATCAGGACCCCTGTGCATGTAAGTCTGGACTTCGATTAGATTGTGATCAGAATTAGTTGTTTTTGATATTATGTTTCTTGCCGGGTCCTTATTATTTGTTAAAATAAGGTCAACTGCGTTCTCCAATCTTGTTGGCTCCACTATCTGCTGACTTAGGTGAACTACATTAAGCAAATATTGTAAACCAAGCGATACAAGATGCAAAACAACCACTGGGGGAGTAGGATGATAGTCCTAGGCCTTTCGTGTTGCAATCAACACATCAGGAGCTTGCAAAATTGCAGAAAAGAGGATGATGTCTACGCGAATACGTTCCCAGAGGACCACCTCCACTGGAACTATTTTATATATATATATATATGTCGTGCCGATTAGGTAAAACTTGCGATTTTGGCTTAAATAGCAACGCTCACCTTGCCATATAAGACAAGTGAAAATTTGTGTATGCAATAATTTCGCCAAAATCATTCTGAACATAACGAAAAAAATATATTTCATTGTGTTTGTTTATTATTAAATTAATGTTAACGTATCTAAAATATATTTAGTTGGGTTAGGCTAAATTAAATTGCGCTTGTTGTAATAAGGTTAGGTAAGTTTTCAAAGTTTCTCTTGGTACAAAATTATAAATTTTTACATTAACATAAATGAAAAAAATATATCTTTAAACGTATAAGAGAAAATTTTAGAAAGGACTTAATTTTCGATGAGTTCTTGCTAATTGACCAGTTTTACCTAATCGGCACGACATATATATATATATATATATATATATATATATATATACACACACACACACACACACTCAAGGAACTAACCAAAAGACCAGTAGCTGCCTTTAAGAGCAATCTTAAGTCTCACCTGATCAGCCAGGCTATAGTGTCTACAATGGAATGCTTGGAGCTAGCATGAACAGCCAGAGTGATCAGGTCATCAAATAGAACGTCTAGTATGTGTAGACAGCCTGTACTGTCTGCATAGACAGCCTGTACTGTCTGCATAGACAGCCTGTACTGTCTGCATAGACAGCCTGTACTGTCTGCATAGACAGCCTGTACTGTCTGCATAGACAGCCTGTACTGTCTGCATAGACAGCCTGTACTGTCTGCATAGACAGCCTGTACTGTCTGCATAGACAGCCTGTACTGTCTGCATAGACAGCCTGTACTGTCTGCATAGACAGCCTGTACTGTCTGCATAGACAGCCTCTGCTGTCTGCCAGCTGAGTTCAGGTTTCGCGCCATGCTAGTGCTGCCACCTATAGGCCTATACTTCAGACAGCCCCACCATGTTCCTTTCTCACTCACGCAGCGGCATTCACTCAGACAACAGGCCCGCCCGCCCGCCCTCCCTCCCTCTCTCTCTCTCGCGGGCATGGCCCGCTGGGCCACGGGCACAAAACACACTGCCTGTGTACCCATACTTTATTACTAATAAAGTAAGAAGCCTCCGAAGCCTTATCATTGCATTCCCGCTACCGAGAACGACACAACACAACATTTGAAAACATATGTATGGAGCTGAGCCGCGGGGGTGATGACCCCTGGAATCTACAAAAACTATATAATAGGTACTGAAACAATATAATTTTTCTTGAATGCCTTTAGAAAGACTTAATATTGCATCATCTAATAAAAGAAAAGTGGATATGGCAAAACATTAGAAAGATAAACAAGAGAAGCTTGAACATGGTATAACAACATTATAAGCTAAACAACGGGATAGAAGGTTGAACAATGAAAAACAATATACAAAGTATGACACGACTCCGACAATGTGGCAGCCAATTTCAACATGAAATGTAGCATGACAACGGAAGTGCTTGTTCAATGACGCTCCATGACTCCCATCATGACGCTCTCAGAGTTGACGCCAACACCGCACCTGCCACGCTGACAACTATGTAGTCAGCACTCCCTTACTAACCCTGTGTTAACACCAGGTTAACACCCTGCCACGCTGACAACTATGTAGTCAGCACTCCCTTACTAAACCTGTGTTAACACCAGGTTAACACCCTGCCACGCTGACAACTATGTAGTCAGCACTCCCTTACTAACCCTGTGTTAGCACCAGGTTAACACCCTGCCACGCTGACAACTATGTAGTCAGCACTCCTTACTAAACCTGTAACCCAGTTAAGCACTGCCAGCTGACAACTATATCCACCTCAAAGTAGCCTTAACACCCTGCCAGGCTGACAACTATGTACTCACACTCCTTACTAAACCTGTGTTAGCACCAGGTTAACACCCTGCCACGCTGACAACTATGTAGTCAGCACTCCCTTACTAAACCTGTGTTAACACCAGGTTAACACCCTGCCACGCTGACAACTATGTAGTCAGCACTCCCTTACTAAACCTGTGTTAACACCAGGTTAACACCCTGCCAGGCTGACAACTATGTACTCACCACTCCCTTACTAAACCTGTGTTAACACCAGGTTAACACCCTGCCATACTGACAACTATGTACTCGCCACTCCCTTACTAAACCTGTGTTAGCACCAGGTTAACACCCTGCCAGGCTGACAACTATGTAGTCAGCACTCCCTTACTAAACCTGTGTTAGCACCAGGTTAACACCCTGCCAGGCTGACAACTATGTAGTCAGCACTCCCTTACTAAACCTTGTTAGCACAGTTAACACCCTGCCAGGCTGACAACTATGTAGTCAGCACTCCTTACTAAACCTGTGTTAGCACCAGGTTAACACCCTGCCAGGCTGACAACTATGTACTCACACTCCTTACTAAACCTGTGTTAGCACCAGGTTAACACCCTGCCAGGCTGACAACTATGTACTCACCACTCCTTACTAAACCTGTGTTAGCACCAGGTTAACACCCTGCCAGGCTGACAACTATGTATCACACTCCCTTACTAAACCTGTGTTAGCACCAGGTTAACACCCTGCCAGGCTGACAACTATGTAGTCAGCACTCCCTTACTAAACCTGTGTTAACACCAGGTTAACACCCTGCCAGGCTGACAACTATGTACTCACCACTCCCTTACTAAACCTGTGTTAACACCAGGTTAACACCCTGCCAGGCTGACAACTATGTACTCAAACTTCCTTACTAAACCTGTGTTAGCACCAGGTTAACACCCTGCCAGGCTGACAACTATGTAGTCAGCACTCCCTTACTAAACCTGTGTTAGCACCAGGTTAACACCTGCCAGGCTGACAACTATGTAGTCAGCACTCCCTTACTAAACCTGTGTTAGCACCAGGTTAACACCCTGCCAGGCTGACAACTATGTACTCACCACTCCCTTACTAAACCTGTGTTACCACCAGGTTAACACCCTGCCAGGCTGACAACTATGTACTCACCACTCCCTTACTAAACCTGTGTTAGCACCAGGTTAACACCTGCCAGGCTGACAACTATGTAGTCAGCACTCCCTTACTAAACCTGTGTTAGCACCAGGTTAACACCCTGCCAGGCTGACAACTATGTACTCACCACTCCCTTACTAAACCTGTGTTAGCACCAGGTTAACACCTGCCAGGCTGACAACTATGTAGTCAGCACTCCCTTACTAAACCTGTGTTAACACCAGGTTAACACCTGCCAGGCTGACAACTATGTAGTCACCACTCCCTTACTCAACCTGTGTTAACACCAGGTTAACACCTGCCAGACTGACAACTATGTAGTCAGCACTCCCTTACTAAACCTGTGTTAGCACCAGGTTAACACCCTGCCAGGCTGACAACTATGTACTCACCACTCCCTTATTAAACCTGTGTTAACACCAGGTTAACACCCTGCCAGGCTGACAACTATGTACTCACCACTCCCTTACTAAACCTGTGTTAACACCAGGTTAACACCCTGCCAGGCTGACAACTATGTACTCACCACTCCCTTACTAAACCTGTGTTAACACCAGGTTAACACCCTGCCAGGCTGACAACTATGTACTCACCACTCCCTTACTAAACCTGTGTTAACACCAGGTTAACACCCTGCCAGGCTGACAACTATGTAGTCAGCACTCCCTTACTAAACCTGTGTTAACACCATGTTAACACCTGCCAGGCTGACAACTATGTACTCACCACTCCCTTACTAAACCTGTGTTAACACCAGGTTAACACCTGCCAGGCTGACAACTATGTACTCACCACTCCCTTACTAAACCTGTGTTAACACCAGGTTAACACCTGCCAGGCTGACAACTATGTACTCACCACTCCTTACTAAACCTGTGTTAACACCAGGTCTAACCTTACCCTGCCAGGCTGAAAACTAGTAAACTCCACTCACTCCCTTTACTCAACCTGTGTTAACACCAGGTTAACACCCTGCCAGGCTGACAACTATGTACTCACCACTCCCTTACTAAACCTGTGTTAACACCATGTTAACACCCTGCCAGGTTGACAACTATGTACTCACCACTCCCTTACTAAACCTGTGTTAACACCAGGTTAACACCCTGCCAGGCTGACAACTATGTACTCACCACTCCCTTACTAAATCTGTGTTAACACCAGGTTAACACCCTGCCAGGCTGACAACTATGTATTCAACACTCCCTTACTAAACCTGTGTTAACACCATGTTAACACCCTGCCAGGCTGACAACTATGTAGTCAACACTCCCTTACTAAACCTGTGTTAACACCAGGCCATGGGCCAGGCTCGTCTGGTGCTTGCCTGGTCAACCAGGCTGTTGCTGCTGGAGGCCCGCTGTCCCACATATCCATCACAGCCTGGTTGATCTGGCACCTGGTGAAGATACTTGTCCAGTTTCCTCTGATAATACACAGATTTTGCAAAGGCGTTTGACAAAAGCGATCACGGGGTGATTGTACACAACACTGAGAACACTGGGCGTTACGGGGAAGGTAGGCCAATGAATTTTCAGGTTTCTAAGACACACAACACAAAGAGTAGTAGTAGTGAGCAAAATCCAGCATTAATGCGGCAAAAAGATCTGTTCTCCAAGGCACTGTCCTGGAACCTCTGCTGAGTTGTGTCATTTGCAGATGACACTAAAATAAGCATCGGAGTCACTTGGGTAGAAGACACTGAAAAATTACAGGAAAAAATAAGCAGTTTTATAGCGGAGAACATGACGTTCAGTGGCGACAAGTTCCAACTTATGTATGAAATGAATGATTAACTCAAAAGGGATACTGTATACAAAAGTCAAATAGGATCGTCAGAAAGAACGAAAGGAACACATGAAAGAAAAAACACAGTAAAAGCAAGGTCACTACAGCCAGGAAGATGACGGGGTGGATAATGGGAATGGGAAAATGTCAATGGTGACACTTGAGAATATTGCTCAATGTTGACGGCCCCGTTCAGGGCAGGAGAAATATCAGAAATGGAACAAATACAGAGATTATTCACGGCCCGCATAGAGCCAGTAAAGTATTTAATTTACGGGGAATACCTTAACGTCTTAAATATGTAGCCACTGGAGCAGAGGAGGGATATATGACAATATATACATGAAAATTATTTGAGGGCCTGGTCCCAAATCTGCACACTGCCAAAACAATGGGAGGAAGTGCAAAATAAACTCAATGAAAAGCAGAGGTAGAGTGAGCACTATAAGGGAAGAGCTGTATCAACATTCGTGGCCCCAGATTATTCATCTTACCTTGAGATATGAGAAACATTCACAAGGAACCTGGACAAGTGTCTTCACCAGATGCCAGATCAACTAAGCTGTGATGGATATGTCAGTCAGCTGGCCACCAACAGCAACAGCCTGATTGACCAGGCAAGCACCAGACGAGTCTGGCCGAAAGCCGAGTTCTGGAGTACAAAAACTCTCAGAACTCATCAAAGATTTATACCTTTGATGAGTTCTATATAGAATAGTTTAACCCTCAGGTGATAAATCTAAAGAATAATATAAACCTGGTTCTAAATCTAAAGAATAATATAAACCTGGTTCTAAATCTAAAGAATAATATAAACCTGGTTCTAAATCTAAAGAATAATATAAACCTGGTTCTAAATCTAAAGAATAATCTAAACCCTTGTTCTAAATCTATAGAACAGTTAAACACTCAGATTTTAAAAGTAAAGAATAGTTTTACCCCAGAAGCAAGACTGCAAGGACACTGCAGGAGCATGACTGCAAGGACACTGCAGGAGCATGACTGCAAGGACACTGCAGGAGCATGACTGCAAGGACACTGCAGGAGCATGACTGCAAGGACACTGCAGGAGCATGACTGCAAGGACACTGCAGGAGCATGACTGCAAGGACACTGCAGGAGCATGACTGCAAGGACACTGCAGGAGCATGACTGCAAGGACACTGCAGAAGCATGACTACAAGGACACTGCAGGAGCATGACTGCAAGGACACTGCAGGAGCATGACTGCAAGGACACTGCAGGAGCATGACTGCAAGGACACTGCAGGAGCATGACTGCAATGACACTGCAGGGGCATGACTGCAAGAACTCTGCAGGAACATGACTGCAATGACACTGCAGGGGCATGACTGCTAGGATATTGCAGGGGCATGACTGCAAGGACATTGCAGAAGCATGACTGCTGGGGCACTGCAGGGGATGACTAAGCCACTGCATGAGCATTATTGATGGGGCATTGCAGCAGGGGCAAGGCTGCTGAGGCATGAAGGAGGAGCATGGCTGCTGGGGCAAACAGCAAGAGCATGACTGCTAGGGCACATTAGCAGTAGCATGGGTGCAGGGGCACTGCAGCAAGAGCATGACTGCTAGGACACTGCAGCAGGAGCATGACTGCTAGGACACTGCAGCAGGAGCATGACTGCTAGGACACTGCAGCAAAAATATGACTGCTAGGGCACTGCAGCAGGAGTATGGTTGCTAGGGCACTGCAGGAGGAGCATGGGTCCTGGGGCACTGCAGCAGGAACATGACTGCTGGGGCATGAATGAGAATGGCTGCCGGGGCATACAGCAGGAGCACAATACAAGAGTGTCACAGGACACACTGTTGTTAGTACTATGACACTATAAAACAAGATAGCACAGGTTTACCGTGATATACTCAGTTATCTAAGACACTAAGCAGAGTTGTAAATGAAAACACAAGTGACTTTGAAGGTATTGTGTGAACAGCTGGGTCTGTTATATACACTTATTAATGGTTCCCTGGATCATCTCCCCGCGCCCAGGCCTCAAGCTAACCACCAATATGGCTAGTAAATACTACCGGACTAAGAACTATTAAGAAACGAATAAGGAAGTTAATAATAAATTTAAGTAGAAATTTGTAAGACTTACCAGTTACGTTGCATGTTCATGGCACAACAAGAGAACCTTCACCACTTCTGCTTTATGAATCATTATATGACAGCTATTGTGCTTATGGTAAGAGTCACTGTGCAAGTTAAGTTCTACTGCTGAAGCTCACCCTTAATCCTCCTCCATCATTCACTTGAAATTTCTGAAAAATGACCGAGTGCCAGAAGAATATATTGTCGGTTACACCTAGGAAATATTAAATTTCATTTTAAATTGGCACAGTAAAGTAATTCGCTGTGAGACCGAAAGAATGGTGCAGGATTTACAATCTTGATCACTTTACACAATACAACCAAACACACTTAACACTCACAAGCCAAACTAACAATATTGTAAAAAATTAATCTATTCACAGGAGGCACACAACTACAATAAAAAGTAGTGCAATAAAAACCATTAGGAAGTTTGCTTGGAGAGCGAGAAGCAAGATATATATTGTACTGCTCAAAACAACTTTGACAATAAACGGTTTAAGAGATTGTTTACACCCGTCCAACCTTCACCAGTCTTCCTTCACATGGAACACCAACTTCAAATAGACGCATAATCTTCAAATAGCAATTCAACAAATTTCTGCAAACCAGTCGTTAGTTGAGTTGTGCCGCCTAAGACGGACTGAGATCTGCAAGCACTAACAGTCTGCCTACTCCGGGCATCTAGTACGAGACACCTGGTCAGAAGTGGAAGGCGGTGACCCCCGGAAGAGCCTCCAGGTAGTGTGTTACAGTGTAAAGTGCCAATACTCCGAACGGACTTCAAGTTAAACAAGTGACATTTGCAGACTGTGGTGACATTTTGAAGGCAAGTAAGTGTGAGTGTGGTAGTAATTAAGTGAGCACACGTAGTAATTAAGTGAGCACACAAGGCATCACACTTCACTTACACATTCTCAAATAAAAAGTACCACAAGAAACATTAAGACTTGGATCAGATACACCTGCTTAAGCTTAACATATATCTCGGGGAATAAGAAGCATTCAAGTTTCACACAGTGAACGAAAAGGGAGTTCCAATTCTGGGATCAATACCTTCAGCATCATCAATGGACATCTCGGCAGCAATTACCTACTTCAAACACATGCACACACACAAACGCACTCAAGCACGCACACGAGCGCGCGCGCACACACGAACACAGCCACACGAACACAGCCACGCGCACACGCGCTGTTGCTATACTCTTAATTTTTCACGAAGGTATTTTTCATAATTGAAATCACGCGTTTTATAAGTGATTTCTTCCTATTAAAACTGAGGTGAAACTTGTGCTAACAGGACGAGCCTAACTACAAACATTGAAACTGAGGTCAAACTTGTGCTAACAGAAGGTGCCATCCCTCACACACTGCAGTTCCTGTGTTTCTGCACAAACTGCCTATTGTTATTCTAGGTTCAGCTACTATAATTAACCTACCATACCACGGGCGGGGTTAGAACCCGCGATCAGAGAGTCATAAAACTCGAGACCGACGCGCTAGCCACTGGGCCAGCTGGCTACAATAAGATTAATCCAACTAGGTATATTATACACTATAGGAAGGTTAGCATAGGCCACCACTGTGACCACAAATGAAAGTTTTTACAGAAGACTCTCCCGCCAGCGTCGGTCTGGAGTTTTAAGACTCTCTGGCGCGGTATGGTTTGTTTGCAATCGTGTCATTACAATTTCATGAGTTATAATTAACCTATATTTGCGTATTGTCTAGGGATGCGACGATACCAAAATTATAACAGTACTTTTTCAATAGTTTTATTTTTAAAATTATAGCAACTATATTCAAGATACATGGGAATGTTTATTGCTCGTTAGGTCCCGTGGCTTGGTTGCTAGCGCACTCAATTCACATACTGAACATCCGTGGTTCGATCCCCGGCCTAGCAGTAGGTAGGTACCTGGGCGTTAGTCGACTGTTGTGGGTGGCATCCTGGGGGCGGGTAGTATACCTTAGATAAGGATAATTCCACAGCCGCCATTCATACAAAACATTGCCAAGGTGTCAAAGTTTGGTTGTCTTCAAAAGGAAGCTTGTTAAGTTTCTTAAGTCAGTTCATGATCAGCTGGTCTGTGGTTCGTACGGCGGACTGAGTGCGACCAGCAATAACAGCCTGGTTGATTAGATCTTGATCAATCAGGCTTTGAAATGAGCTGAGGTAGGACAACACCTCTAAGCCTGTAAAATTGATTAGTAAAAAAAAAATATATATATATATAAACAATCCAGGAAGAGTAACTTTTTTTTTTTCTGAGATACAATATATACATTACTTTGAGAGCTAAATTTAAAAATTTTCAAATTGAAGATAAGGAAGAGCACATGCAGCCACTTTCATAAGTTAATGTGTTCCTCTAAGGAGAGCAGATGTTTCCTTCAGTACGAAACAATCTTCCACTCTACGGGAGAGTGGATGACCTCATAGTTACTGCCTAGGTTTGCAACACATGACAAGAGTATTTTTTTTTCCGTCTACCTGGAGAGCATTCCGGGGATCGACGTCCCCGCGGCCCAACGTACGAACCAAAGCCCGGCTGATCTGGCACTGACTTTAGGTATCTGTCCAGCTCCCTCTTGAAGGCAACCAGAGGTCTACTGTAATGCCCCTTATGGCTGGTGGGAGGCTGTTAAACAGTCTTGGGTCCCGGACACTTATTGTGTTTTCTCTTAGTGTACCAGTGGCGCCCCTACTTTTCACTGGGGGTACGTTGCACTGTCTGCCAAGTCTTTTGCTTTAATATGGAGTGATTTCTGTGTGCATATTAGGGACCAGTCCCTCCAGAATCTTCCAGGTGTAGATTATGATACATCTCTCTCGCCTGCGTTCCCGAGAGTACAAGTGTGCTTCCAGGCGTTCCTAGTAGTTAAGGTGTTTGATGGAACTTATACGTGCAGTAAAAGTTCTCTGTACATTCTCTGGATCTGCAATTTCACCTGCCTTGAATGGGGATGTTAATGTACAGCAGTATTCTAGCCTAGAGAGAACAAGTGATTTAAAAAGTATCATCATTGGCTTGGCATCTCTTGTCTTGAAAGTTCTCATTATCCATCCTGTCAGTTTCCTCGCAGATGTGTTAGTGGCACTGTTGAGATCCTTGAAGGTGAGATCCTCAGACATTACCACTCCCAGGTCCCTCACATTACTTTTCCGCTCTATTGTGTGATTAGAGTTTGTAGTATATTCAGTTCTAGCTATTATTTTCTCCACTTTTCCATAACGGAGTAGATGGAATTTGTCTTCATTGAACACCATATTGTTCTCCGTTGCCCACTGGAAAACTTGGAGATATGCCGTGTCCTCAATGGATGACACACTCATGCAGATCCTAGTATGGTCTGCAAAGGATGATACAGTGCTATGGTTTACATCTCTGTTTATGTCTGATATGAGAATGAGGAACAGGATAGGTGCAAGTACTGTGCCTTGTGGGACAAAGCTCTTCACTATGGCAGCATCCGATTTAACTCTGTTTACCACTACTCTTTGTGTTCGATTGGTTAGGAAGTTGAAGATCCATCTGCCTACTTTGCCAGTTATCCCTTTAGCACGCATTTTGTGTGCTATTACACCATGATCGCACTTGTCAAAGGCTTTTGCAAAATCAGTGTATACTACATCTGAATTCTACTTGTTTTCCAGAGCATCTAAGACCATATCATAGTGGTCTAGCAGTTGCGAGAGGCAGGAGCGACCTGCTCTGAAACCATGTTGCTCTGGGTTGTGCAATTTTTGGGAGTCCAGGTGGTTTGCTATCCTGCTTCTTAGAATTCTTTCAAAGATTTTTATGATATGGGACGTTAAAGCTATTGGTCTATAGTTCTTAGCTACTGCTTTGCTGCCACCTTTATGGAGTGGGGCTATATCCGTTGTTTTTAGTGACTGTGGAATCTCGCCTGTGTCTAAGCTCCTTCTCCATAGTATACTTAGGGCCCGTGAGAGGGGTTTCTTGCAGTTCTTAATGAACACAGAGTTCCACGAGTCTGGGTCTGGGGCTGAGTGCATTGGCATGTCGTCGATGGTCGACGAGTTAGGGTTATGTCAGAAATTTGGCATACATTGGCAGGGTTTTGAGGCTCATTCATGAAAAAAATTGTTTGGATTGTCTATCTTTAGACATATTAGTGGTTCGCTGAACACAGTCATATTGAGATTTTAGTATCTCACTCATTTCTTTGTTGTCATCTGTGTAAGATCCGTCTTGTCTAATGAATTTCCTTCTTTAGACAATATAACACCATTGCCATATACTTGCCTATTTCTTTTTTTTTTTTTTGTGTGTGTGTAGGGGAAAGGGTAACAAATACCAGAGCGTTTGTTTTTTAATGCTGCTTTTTGTGACTTGGAAAAGGATCCCGAGGCAGATGTGTGTGACGTGCTGGTGTTGGGAATGCTGGCTACAATTTTTTTTCATAAACTGGCCAAGTTCTTCAGTCGTGCTGCTGCTTGATACTGATAGCAAACCAGCTGTTTCCTCTTGAGTTCCCCCAGTTGCTGAATTCTCTCCCGAATTTCTTTCAGTTAATTTCCAATATAGTCAAGATTGACACTTACTGAAGAAGTTATAATCGGGGATGTAGAATTGTGCCGAGTATCGTGTAAGTCAGTGGTGTAACTCTGGAACCCAGTTAACACTGACACTTCGAGAGCCGACAGTGTTACCCAAGCATCAGAATCTTGGACCACTCCAAGTTTGCTCGATAAAATGTTTCAAATATTGTACTTGACAGTATTTCTGACACCACACAATTTCTTTCACTAAGACGTGTAGACGTTTTGTGAAATATTTTCAAAAAAGAAGATACAATGTCAATAAGATTGCACGTAACTTTGATTTCCATCAACTACTGTATGCTTTACTTTTATCATAACTGACCAACGAATGGAGGAGACAACAATGTGAAAAATACATCTGGCGTGCGTTATGAGAGACGCACGATAGTGAGGTAGTGTGTTAATGGCGCACTCACAGTATTATCAACAAGCAATACACAGAGATGAAAGCACTGATAACCTCGTGGCGCCTGAGTGATCCCAGACCAAGCAACAGCAGGAGGAAAGTCTCTCCACCATTCATTACATGAAAGATCAACTAAATGAATTACCGCTCAAGACGAGGAGCACGAAGACCAAAACTAGGGACGTTAGTATTTTTTCCCGTGGTTAAGGGTGGGGGCAAACGCTATACACAGCTTCACGAATAGATATGATTAACCACTAGAAGCTAGAAATCAGTCAAAGCGTTGGACAGCTAGGCGTGTACTTACAATATATACTTATTATAAGGAACAATTTTAATAGACGAGTGTTAAAGACAACGCAGTCATAAGCCAACTGGACAATGTTCTGCCTTTACAACACCCCATACATTTTCTAATTAAAACTTACTGTAACCACAACCTGTCTATTACACATTATACAAATTATACATGTACGAGTAAATGTAAAGAAAAAGAGAAGCGAGTTTTCATGAAGACACGAGTACCAGCTTAAACACCAGCTAACACATTCAACTTGTGTAGACTTTACTTGTAACAAAAATTAAGGCTGAAACGCCCCTTCTATCTGGAGGCCAGGTTGACCCTACCCATGTGACCCAAAACTAAGTGTTGTATCATCTTCAGCTGGTACCAACTCATGTGATTACTTACTCTTACGCTTATAATACAAAGTGTATCTGCAGAGCTACTGGAATGACACCAACACAACGAAAACAAAACAAAAACAAAATAACGGCAAGAACGAGCGAACAATCAAGGTTGAGGCAATACTGGTCACTCCAGCAAGAACTCTGAAGCCCAGACAAACTTCTGGTCTGATCCATCACCCACATCATCTGCACCGTTGCTCCCCCTCCACACACACACCTGTGGTATGCCTGTGTCAACTGTCCAGGGTTCTTGTATCATAGAGGTCCAGCCTGAGATCAGACATCCTCCTTGACTGTCCAGGGTTCTTGTATCGTAGCGGTCCAGCCTGAGATCAGACATCCTCCCTGACTGTCCAGGGTTCTTGTATCATAGAGGTCCAGCCTGAGATCAGACATCCTCCCTGACTGTCCAGGGTTCTTGTATCGTAGCGGTCCAGCCTGAGATCAGAAATCCTCCCTGACTGCTTCAACTTACATCACTCTCCACTTAATTATGCTTCTCATTACTTCCTTCCCCACGCTAACACAACCCCCCTCACCAAACATCCCAACCCATCCTCCCAAATTCGGAATCTCTTTTCTAATATACGGTTAACAGCAAATTTCTCAATTAACGTTAGGTTAGGTTTAGCTATAGTTTGTCTTCTCTCAATAAAAACTAACCAATTATAACAAAATAACGCCAATAATTATGATAAAAACGATAAAACGTTTTAATGTGCGAACAGAAACGAGGATCCACTTGCACTAGAAAAACAAATCTGAACTCATTATACAGTCACCCATTTGACTGTGTTAGTACAGTGCAATACCCCGTAGATCGATTGCTAGCGCACTCAGCTCACACATTGAGGTTCGGGGGTCGATCCCCGGTAAGGGAGGAAACAGTGGCACTTAGTTTCCTTAAGACATCTGCTGTCCATGTTTAACCATCAGTAAAATAGGTACCTGGGTGTTAGTCGACTGATGTGGGTCGCATCCTGGGGACAAAACTGACCTAATTTGCCTGAAATGCTCTGCATAACAAGGGACTTTCTATATATTAATATGTCATTGATGTCAGCTAGGCCTATATACCTTGTGCGGTCAGCAGTGACAGCCTCCTTGATCAAGCCCTGATCCACCAGGAGGCCTGGTCATGGATCGGGCCGCGGGGGCGTTGATCCCCGGAATGCCCTCCAGGTAGACTCCAGGCAGGTAGGCCTGTATACCTTGTACATGTACTTGTAGAAATAAAGATTATTATTATTATTATTATTATTATTATTAGTGTTAAGACAGTATTGCATATGTCATAACGTGTCGTTCATACCACACTGGTGAAGTTTTAAACTGCTTAAGTGACAATGATGTCTCCCCATACGGCCAGACTAAATTTTATTACGGGTAGTTTAACTAACTACGAAAATAGAGATTAATTAAGGTTAAGTAATCACAGTCGATACAAAATTATTTTTGGTCTTGGCTAAGACCGCGCAGGAACTAATGCAATTTACTGCGTTAATTTCTTACGTGCTTACCATTACCAACATCAGTTTATTAACGCATCCTATAAATTTACAAGCGTTTTATGTGGGTTTGGTTGGGGTAGTGTAGGTTATGAAACCTTGTAAGTACCTATATTCGACTACAAATACGCAAATAATAGCGTTTATTCAATCACAAACAAGCAACTAAAAACGTATATTCAATCACAAATAAGCAAATTAAAACTTATATTCAACCAGAGACTTTGGAACATCTTAGCAGAAATATCAGAAGCACTTCCGGAGTAAGCGTTGAAGACTTCAAAAGAAACCTCCCCCCAAGTGCCAGATCAACCAGCCTGGTTGACTACCTTAGCTTTGACCTTTGACCCTTTGAAGAGTTGTTTCGTACTATCACCACTACAACTACTACCACAACACTGTACCATCACTCCTACAACTACTACCACAACACTGTACCATCACCACTACAACTACTACCACAACACTGTACCATCACTGGACCAGGCTTGTCTACTGTTTGCCTGATCATCTAAACTGTTGCCGCTGGAGGCCCGCTAAGTCCACAAATCCACCACAACCTGGCTTATGTGGCACTTAATATAACAATAACAACTTTATTTACTACAAGTACATGTACAAGGTATACAGGCCTAGCTGACATCAATGACATACTACTATATAGAAAGCCCCTTGTTATGCTGAGCATTTCGGGCGACCCACATCAGTCGACTAACACCCAGGTACACATTTTACTGATGGGTGAACATAGACAACCGGTGTAAGGAAACACGTCCGATATTTCCATCCCTTCGCTGGGACTCGAAAATGGACCCTCACCGTGTGAAGCGAGCTTTTGCTACCAGGCCACGGACGTTGATGCAGTGTTCTATTGTGACCATGAGGCATCTGCTTTGCACTGGGTTTATTTTACATTTCCTCCAATATTTATTACATCAGTACGTTATTATGAAACTATGCCCTTAAAAGTATCTTCCATGTATTATTTATTTACCTTTCTCTCCTCCGCTCCAACGAGTGAGTATACTATACATATTCACAGCTTTTAGGCGTACCAGGTACTACTTACTCCGAACATTCTAACTGAAACTTCACTGAGTCTTAACAGACATAAGTCTTCTAATAACATGTTCATTTTCCCACTATAACCTACCTTGTCCATAATTACTATCGATTTGCTTTGTCTGTTTCGTAAGGTGAAGTCTAAGATCTTTCCTTAATTCATGGTATAACTTAACAAATCTTTGAGGACAATTGTGTTACAGAGGTGTGAGCTTCGCTCACACCTCTTCAACGGGGAGACTTACGTGCCTCTTAAACAGGGCTATTAATTAATATGCAGCAATGCTGCCCAGTATAGAGAGTATCATCACTGCCTTGCATCTCTTCTTTTAAAATATTTAGCTAATTAAAGATTTTTTTTATATATTTCCTTTTTTTAAATCAATCATATTTTGTATGGTTTTTCTGGGATATTCACTTGAGAAGCGATCTCCAGACGCCTGTGACCACAGGCAAGGGTACTGCCATTCAACTAGGTGAGTACAAATAGGAAGCGCTGTGCTTGGTAGACGGAGGATCGAGCTTCCACCACTTCTTGAGCTGAATGACCCACATGGATTTATCGCTTAACACGAATGATTTATTTTTCTTATTCTAAAGGTTTTAGTTATCCAGTTTATAATTTTGCTTGCGTGTGTGATAGTAACATTGTTGTGGTTCTTCAGTGTGAGTTGTTGGTACACTCACATCCAGGGTGTTGCTTGCGTGTGATAGTACCATTGTTGTGGTTCTTCAGTGTGAGTTGTTGGTACACTCACATCCAGGGTGTTGCTTGAGTGTGTGATAGTACCATTGTTGTGGTTCTTCAGTGTGAGTTGTTGGTACTCTCTCACATCCAGGGTGTTGCTTGCGTGTGATAGTACCATTGTTGTGGTTCTTCAGTGTGAGTTGTTGGTACACTCACATCCAGGGTGTTGCTTGCGTGTGTGATAGTACCATTGTTGTGGTTCTTCAGTGTGAGTTGTTGGTACACTCTCACATCCAGGGTGTTGCTTGCGTGTGATAGTACCATTGTTGTGGTTCTTCAGTGTGAGTTGTTGGTACACTCACATCCAGGGTGTTGCTTGCGTGTGATAGTACCATTGTTGTAGTTCTTCAGTGTGAGTTGTTGGTACACTCTCACATCCAGGGTGTTGCTTGCGTGTGATAGTACCATTGTTGTTGTTCTTCAGTGTGAGTTGTTGGTACACTCACACATCCAGGGTGTTGCTTGCGTGTGTGTGAGTACCATTGTTGTGGTTCTTCAGTGTGAGTTGTTGGTACACTCTCACATCCAGGGTGTTGCTTGCGTGTGTGTGAGTACCATTGTTGTGGTTCTTCAGTGGAGTTGTTGGTACACTCTCACATCCAGGGTGTTGCTTGCGTGTGTAGTACCATTGTTGTGGTTCTTCAGTGGAGTTGTTGGTACCTCCACATCCAGGGTGTTGCTTGCGTGTGTAGTACCATTGTTGTGGTTCTTCAGTGTGAGTTGTTGGTACACTCACATCCAGGGTGTTGCTTGCGTGTGTGAGTACCATTGTTGTGGTTCTTCATTGTAAGTTGTTGGTACACTCCACATCCAGGGTGTTGCTTGCGTGTGATTGTTGGATACATAGGGTGTTGCTTGCGTGTGAGTTGTTGGTACACCACATCCAGGGTGTTGCTTGCGTATTGTGTCATACCATCAGGTGTTCTTCGTGTGAGTTGTTGGTACTACCACATCCAGGGTGTTGCTTGCGTGTAGTTGTGGTACACCATCGGGTGTTCTTCGTGTGAGTTGTTGGTACACTCCACATCCAGGGTGTTGCTTGCGTGTGTGAGTACCATTGTTGTGGTTCTTCATGTGGAGTTGTTGGTACACTCCACATCCAGGGTGTTGCTTGCGTGTGTAGTACCATTGTTGTGGTTCTTCAGTGTGAGTTGTTGGTACACTCCACATCCAGGGTGTTGCTTGCGTGTGTGAGTACCATTGTTGTGGTTCTTCAGTGGAGTTGTTGGTACACTCACATCCAGGGTGTTGCTTGCGTGTGTATAGTACCATTGTTGTGGTTCTTCAGTGTGAGTTGTTGGTACACTCACATCCAGGTGTTGCTTGCGTGTGTGATAGTACCATTGTTGTGGTTCTTCATTGTGAGTTGTTGGTACCTCCACATCCAGGGTGTTGCTTGCGTGTGATGAGTACCATTGTTGTGGTTCTTCAGTGTGAGTTGTTGGTACACTCCACCCATCAGATTTGTTGTTCTCGTGTGAGTTGTTGTCTCACATCAGGGTGTTGCTTGCGTGTGATAGTACCATTGTTGTGGTTCTTCAGTGGAGTTGTTGGTACCTCTCACATCCAGGGTGTTGCTTGCGTGTGTATAGTACCATTGTTGTGGTTCTTCAGTGTGAGTTGTTGGTACACTCACATCCAGGGTGTTGCTTGCGTGTGTGATAGTACCATTGTTGTGGTTCTTCAGTGTGAGTTGTTGGTACACCCCACATCCAGGGTGTTGCTTGCGTGTGTAGTACCATTGTTGTGGTTCTTCTTTTTTTTTTTTTTTTTTTTTTTTTTTTTTTTTTTTTTTTTTTTTTTTTTTTTTTTTTTTTTTTTTTTTTTTTTTTTTTTTTTTTTTTTTTTTTTTTTTTTTTTTTTTTTTTTTTTTTTTTTTTTTTTTTTTTTTTTTTTTTTTTTTTTTTTTTTTTTTTTTTTTTTTTTTTTTTTTTTTTTTTTTTTTTTTTTTTTTTTTTTTTTTTTTACACTCACAATCAGGGTGTTGCTTGCGTGTGTGAGGTACCATTGTTGTGGTTCTTCAGTGAGAGTTGTTGGTACACTCAAAGGGTGTTACTTGCGTGTGTGTAGTACCATTGTTGTGGTTCTTCAGTGGAGTTGTTGGTACACTCTCACATCCAGGGTGTTGCTTGCGTGTGTGATAGTACCATTGTTGTGGTTCTTCATTGTAAGTTGTTGGTACACTACCACATCCAGGGTGTTGCTTGCGTGTGAGTTGTTGGTACACTACCACATCCAGGGTGTTGCTTGCGTGTGAGTTGTTGGTACACTACCACATCCAGGGTGTTGCTTGCGTGTGAGTTGTTGGTACACTACCACATCCAGGGTGTTGCTTGCGTGTGTGAGTACCATTGTTGTGGTTCTTCAGTGTGAGTTGTTGGTACACTACCACATCCAGGGTGTTGCTTGCGTGTGTGAGTACCATTGTTGTGGTTCTTCATTGTGAGTTGTTGGTACACTCACATCCAGGGTGTTGCTTGCGTGTGTGATAGTACCATTGTTGTGGTTCTTCAGTGTGAGTTGTTGGTACACTCACATCCAGGGTGTTGCTTGCGTGTGTGAGTACCATTGTTGTGGTTCTTCATTGTGAGTTGTTGGTACCTCCACATCCAGGGTGTTGCTTGCGTGTGTAGTACCATTGTTGTGGTTCTTCAGTGTGAGTTGTTGGTACACTCTCACATCCAGGGTGTTGCTTGCGTGTGATAGTACCATTGTTGTGGTTCTTCAGTGTGAGTTGTTGGTACACTCTCACATCCAGGGTGTTGCTTGCGTGTGTGATAGTACCATTGTTGTGGTTCTTCAGTGTGAGTTGTTGGTACACTCTCACATCCAGGGTGTTGCTTGCGTGTGTGTGAGTACCATTGTTGTGGTTCTTCAGTGTGAGTTGTTGGTACACTCACATCCAGGGTGTTGCTTGCGTGTGTGATAGTACCATTGTTGTGGTTCTTTAGTGTGAGTTGTTGGTACACTCACATCCAGGGTGTTGCTTGCGTGTGTGATAGTACCATTGTTGTGGTTCTTCAGTGAGAGTTGTTGGTACACTCACATCCAGGGTGTTGCTTGCGTGTGTGATAGTACCATTGTTGTGGTTCTTCAGTGAGAGTTGTTGGTACACTCACATCCAGGGTGTTGACCCACGGAAGCATCCTTCAAGGATCCCTCAGATAAGTCTTCCACATTAATCTTCTGCTCTACTGAGTAGTTTGAGTTTGTTTTTATACTGCATTACAGCTTTCATTTCCTTATTTTTTCAAGGAAAAAAATTATTTTGCGTGGCACCCTTGGAGACCTAGTTTTTATAAGTGTGGAGGTTTGTTGTGAGCACCATTAACGCCACCACCACAGTGGTGTGGTTTATGCCGCTGTGTTAGCTATTAGAACAAGAGAAGGTATGAGAGTGCTGTGTTTTAATAAATGATTTATACTGTGGCAGGTTTCAGACTTTACGCTGTGCGATATTACTCAAGCTTCAATTAATTTGAAAGTAATCATCTGAAGACTTTTCCTGTTATTTCTTTTACACACATGCTGTGTTCTTGCATATTATTATTATAATCAAAAGAAGCGCTAAACCACAGGGGTCATACAGCGCCGCAGGGTAAGTGTTCTTGCATAATGATCACACATATTGTGTTCTTGAATAATGATCACACATGTTGTGTTCTTGAATAATGATCACACATGTTGTGTTCTTGAATAATGATCACACATGTTGTGTTCTTGAATAATGATCACACATGTTGTGTTCTTGCATAATGATCACACATGTTGTGTTCTTGAATAATGATCACACATGTTGTGTTCTTGAATAATGATCACACATGTTGTGTTCTTGAATAATGATCACACACGTTGTGTTCTTGCATAATGATCACACATGTTGTGTTCTTGCATAATGATCACACACGTTGTGTTCTTGCATAATGATCACACACGTTGTGTTCTTGAATAATGATCACACATGTTGTGTTCTTGAATAATGATCACACATGTTGTGTTCTTGAATAATGATCACACATGTTGTGTTCTTGCATAATGATCACACATGTTGTGTTCTTGAATAATGATCACACATGTTGTGTTCTTGCATAATGATCACACATGTTGTGTTCTTGCATAATGATCACACATGTTGTGTTCTTGCATAATGATCACACATGTTGTGTTCTTGAATAATGATCACACATGTTGTGTTCTTGAATAATGATCACACATGTGTTCTTGAATAATGATCACACATGTTGTGTTCTTGCATAATGATCACACATGTTGTGTTCTTGAATAATGATCACACACGTTGTGTTCTTGCATAATGATCACACATGTTGTGTTCTTGAATAATGATCACACATGTTGTGTTCTTGAATAATGATCACACATGTTGTGTTCTTGCATAATGATCACACATGTTGTGTTCTTTGAATAATGATCACACATGTTGTGTTCTTGCATAATGATCACACATGTTGTGTTCTTGAATAATGATCACACATGTTGTGTTCTTGAATAATGATCACACATGTTGTGTTCTTGAATAATGATCACACATGTTGTGTTCTTGAATAATGATCACACATGTTGTGTTCTTGAATAATGATCACACATGTTGTGTTCTTGCATAATGATCACACATGTTGTGTTCTTGAATAATGATCACACATGTTGTGTTCTTGAATAATGATCACACATGTTGTGTTCTTGAATAATGATCACACATGTTGTGTTCTTGAATAATTATCACACATGTTGTGTTCTTGCATAATGATCACACGTGTTGTGTTCTTGCATAATGATCACACATGTGTTCTTGAATAATGATCACACATGTTGTGTTCTTGAATAATGATCACACATGTTGTGTTCTTGAATAATGATCACACATGTTGTGTTCTTGAATAATGATCACACATGTTGTGTTCTTGAATAATGATCACACGTGTTGTGTTCTTGCATAATGATCACACATGTTGTGTTCTTGAATAATGATCACACATGTTGTGTTCTTGCATAATGATCACACATGTTGTGTTCTTGCATAATGATCACACATGTTGTGTTCTTGCATAATGATCACACATGTTGTGTTCTTGAATAATGATCACACACGTTGTGTTCTTGCATAATGATCACACACGTTGTGTTCTTGAATAATGATCACACATGTTGTGTTCTTGAATAATGATCACACATGTTGTGTTCTTGAATAATGATCACACATGTTGTGTTCTTGAATAATGATCACACATGTTGTGTTCTTGAATAATGATCACACATGTTGTGTTCTTGAATAATGATCACACATGTTGTGTTCTTGAATAATGATCACACATGTTGTGTTCTTGCATAATGATCACATATGTTGTGTTCTTGCATAATGATCACACATGTGTTCTTGCATAATGATCACACATGTTGTGTTCTTGCATAATGATCACACATGTTGTGTTCTTGCATAATGATCACACATGTTGTGTTCTTGCATAATGATCACATATAAGTCTTGCATCATATTGTTTATGTTGTAATTATTTATAAATAGCGCATTCCAGCAACCACACACACAGGAATAGTTTATTTCTCTTTGAAAGTTCGAAAGATTTGTGGTAAATCATATACTACATAGTTTGTAGGGCGGAGAGTTTGTGGTGAACTATAAGGCTTTTCATTTATAATGGTATTCATGTTATTTTAAGATTCCGCTCATGATTCTGACACGATTGCAAACTAACCACGGTACTAGCGGGGATTGAACTTGCGGCAAGCCAGACCGTGATCCACCATTTGGCCTGGTCTCAGACCAAGCCGCGGGGGCGTTGACCCCCGAAACCCTCTCCAGGTAAATTCCAGGCGAGTGAGTGGTAAAACTCCAAGCCAACGCGTAAGCCACTGGGCCAGCTGGCTACAATAAGATTCATCCAACTAGGTATGATTATTCTTATTGTAACCAGCTGGTCCAGTGGCTTACGCGCTGGCCTGGAGTTTTACAGCTCACTTGCCGCGAGTTCAATCCCCCACCAGTACCGTGGTTTATTCCGATCATCTGTGTATGGAGCTCCTTTGAGTAGAGGGGCCAATACACTGGTCTACCTCATCCAGAAGATATCAAACACGGCTGAGATAGGTGTAGAAGCCTTCAAGAGGAAACTGAACAAGTATCTTCACCAGGTGTCAGATCAACCAGGCTGTGATGGACTGTGGGTCTGCTGGCCAGCAGCAACAACAGCCTGACTGACCAGACAAGCACCGGACGAAGCTGGTTCAAGGCCGGGCTCTAGGATTAAAAAAAAACAACACTCGAAACTTATCGAAGCTATATCAAAGGTGCACTCAAGAGAGGAAGATTAACGTCATTGACTGATCGTGGGGGTCAACGCCCCCATGACCCGGTCTGGTACCAAGCCTCCTGGTGCTTAACCTGATTAACCAGGCTGATGATGGTATCTACCTGCAGCCCAACATTGTACCACAGGTCAGCTAGTAAGTAAATTACGGAACTTTTGAGTTCTCTCTTTATGACAATAAGAAGTCTGTTGTTAATCAATTCCCTTTACGTACGATGGGAGGCTGTTTATAGTCTTATTTGCCTTACATTTCTTATTTTGTCTCTTCATGTACTCTTAGCACCCCTGTTCTTCACTGGGGGTATTTGCCATCATCTGCTGAACCTCTTCCTGTCGTAAGGAGTGCTTTCGGTATACTGATTTAGGAGCAATCTCTATAGAATTTTCCAGATATAAATTATAAGGTATGTTTCTCACCTACATCCCACTAAGTACATTCCAAGTGTCTTCAAGAGTTGTCAGTAGTAAAGGTTTTAGACTGAATCTTATTAACAGTGAAGGTTCTTTGTACATTCTCAAGGTGTAATTCAGTTTGCCTTAAAAGGGTTGTTAGTGTACAGAAACCTTTCTATATAGAAAAAAAAAGATTATGTATCATCATTAGGCTAACATTTCTTTTGAAAGTTTTGTTATCCAGCCCATCATGGTGCTAAAGACACTATTGTGATCCTTATGAACGATCAGATGGCACAGCATAGTAAGGCACCACGTTTGTGATTCGTAACACTGACTGGGCAGCAGTAGTCTGGTTGACTGGAGATTTCTAGTCACCGCCCCCGCAGCTACTTCCCAGACCAAGCCTCCTGGGTGCTGGCCTGATCGACCCGGCTACTGGTGCCAGCCGTAAGCAGTCCAACATATATACCAGAGCCGGGCTGATCAAGAAATGGCTTCATACATACGTGAGATAACCAACAGGCCACTGATGTCTTCCAGAGGGAACTTAACATCCTGAAATCAATTCTTGATCAGCCGGGCTGTCTTTCGTATGCTGGATTGAATGCGGCCAGCAGTAACAGCCTGACTGATCAGGCCTTGATCCACCAGAAAGCCTGGTCTGGGACCGGGCACTGACCTCTAGAAACATTCGTAAAGTATGTTCATGAACTTATCAGTTCCCTGTTGAAAACAGCCAGAGGTTTGTTGTTAATTCCACTCATGTATGAAGGAAGTGTTGAAATATCTTGTTCCCCTTACACTTATTGAGTTCTCTCTCTGTGCACTCCATCCTGTATCTGCGTTTCATTAGAGGCATTTTGCACCGTCTCTGAAGCCTCTTGCTTTCACACAGACTGATTTCAGTGTGTAGGTTTGGGACCGGTTCCATAAGAACAGTTCAAGGGACTCCCGGTGTACCAGGAGTTCCGATGCTTGAGTGAATTTATGCTGACACCGAAGGTTCTCTCTACATGTTTTAGCTAAGCAATCTTCCCTGCCTTGAAGACAGCTGTTAATGTACAGCAATATTCTATCTATAACCATAGAGAACAAGAATCAAGAAAGCTAGAGAGAACAAGAATCAAGAAAGCTAGAGAGAACAAGAATCAAGAAAGCTAGAGAGAACAAGAATCAAGAAAGCTAGAGAGAACAAGAATCATGAAAGCTAGAGAGAACAAGAATCATGAAAGCTAGAGAGAACAAGAATCATGAAAGCTAGAGAGAACAAGAATCATGAAAGCTAGAGAGAACAAGAATCATGAAAGCTAGAGAGAACAAGAATCAAGAAAGCTAGAGAGAACAAGAATCATGAAAGCTAGAGAGAACAAGAATCAAGAAAGCTAGAGAGAACAAGAATCAAGAAAGCTAGAGAGAACAAGAATCATGAAAGCTAGAGAGAACAAGAATCATGAAAGCTAGAGAGAACAAGAATCATGAAAGCTAGAGAGAACAAGAATCAAGAAAGCTAGAGAGAAAAGAATCAAGAAAACTAAGAGAAGAAGAATCAAGAAAACTAAAGAAAAGAATCAAGAAAGCTAGAGAACAAGAATCAGAAAGCAAGAGAACAAGAATCAAGAAAGCAAGAGAGAACAAGAATCATGAAAGCTAGAGAGAACAAGAATCATGAAAGCTAGAGAGAACAAGAATCATGAAAGCTAGAGAGAACAAGAATCATGAAAGCTAGAGAGAACAAGAATCAAGAAAACTAGAGAGAACAAGAATCAAGAAAACTAGAGAGAACAAGAATCAAGAAAACTAGAGAACAAGAATCATGAAAGCTAGAGAGAACAAGAATCAAGAAAGCAAGAGAGAACAAGAATCAAGAAAGCAAGAGAGAACAAGAATCAAGAAAGCAAGAGAGAACAAGAATCAAGAAAGCAAGAGAGAACAAGAATCAAGAAGGCTAGAGAGAACAAGAATCAAGAAAGCTAGAGAGAACAAGAATCAAGAAAGCAAGAGAGAACAAGAATCAAGAAAGCAAGAGAGAACAAGAATCATGAAAGCTAGAGAGAACAAGAATCAAGAAGGCTAGAGAGAACAAGAATCATGAAAGCTAAAGAAAACAAGAATCAAGAAAGCTAGAGAGAACAAGAATCAAGAAGGCTAGAGAGAACAAGAATCATGAAAGCTAGAGAGAACAAGAATCAAGAAGGCTAGAGAGAACAAGAATCATGAAAGCTAAAGAAAACAAAAATCCAGAAAGCTAGAGAGAACAAGAATCAAGAAAGCTAGAGAGAACAAGAATCATGAAAGCTAGATATGCTGAATATGCTGGACACGTGTATATACAAGTGAAAAAGAGCGGAGGCTGAGAAAGAGCAGCCTAGCATGCGCCAGGAGACCTACTGCAGTGGTAGTAACAGTGTATTTATTAATGGTGGCGATGAAGCCACTGTCATAATAACTGTTTCAGTTACTGGTGAGATCACTTGTTAAAATTGACATTGGGAAATGTTACTAACACCAAGAAACATAACTGGTGACACCGGATGTTGCTCAAGTTGGTGCTGATGTTGCCAAGGCAGAGAATGCACAATAATGGTAGTGACGGCCACGTTCTTCCCACAAGTTGCATTGTCAGACGAGTTCTTCCCAGGATGATGATTACGCCAATTTGTCCTAGCTACATATAATGCTTCTATTTATAGTTGTTGTGCATGTACGCACAAAGGCACACGTGTGCGTGTACACCCCCCCCCCACACACACGGTGATAGACACGCACACCAGTGTAAATCGAGAAGTGTCTTTGGCAAATAATAAACAACCCCTCCCCACACACAGCACCTACCTACCCTACCTAACCTCCCCATACACAGCACCTGCCTACCTTACCTAACCTCCCCACACACAGCACCTGCCTACCTTACCTAACCTCCCCACACACAGCACCTGCCTACCTTACCTAACCTCCCCACACACAGCACCTGCCTACCTTACCTAACCTCCCCACACACAGCACCTACCTACCTTACCTAACCTCCCCACACACAGCACCTGCCTACCTTACCTAACCTCCCCACACACAGCACCTGCCTACCTTACCTAACCTCCCCACACACAGCACCTGCCTACCTTACCTAACCTCCCACACACAGCACCTGCATACCTTACCTAACCTCCCCACACACAGCACCTGCCTACCTTACCTAACCTCCCACACACAGCACCTGCCTACCTTACCTAACCTCCCACACACAGCACCTGCCTACCTTACCTAATCTCCCCACACACAGCACCTGCCTACCTCACCTAACCTCCCCACACACAGCACCTGCCTACCTCACCTAACCTCCCCACACACAGCACCTGCCTACCTTACCTAACCTCCCCACACACAGCACCTGCCTACCTTACCTAACCTCCCCACACACAGCACCTGCCTACCTTACCTAACCTCCCACACACAGCACCTGCCTTCCTTACCTAACCTCCCCACACACAGCACCTACCTACCTTACCTAACCTTCCCCCACACAGCACCTACCTACCTTACCTAACCTTCCCCCACACAGCACCTACCTACCTTACCTAACCTTCCAACACACAGCACCTGCCTACCTTACCTAACCTCCCCACACACAGCACTTGCCTACCTTACCTAACCTCCCCACACACAGCATCTGCCTACCTTACCTAACCTCCCCACACACAGCACCTACCTACCTTACCTAACCTCCCCACACACAGCACCTACGTACCTACCTAATCTAACCTCCCCACACAGCACCTACCTAACTTACCTAACCTAACCTCTTCACACACAGCACTTACGTACCTACCTTACCTAACTTCCCAACACACAGCACCTACCTTACCTTATCTTTGATAAGTTCCCAGTTTTTCTTTATACAGCATATGGAAATAAGATTATTTACAGAAAACTAACATGGATTTAGGGATGGAAAATTCTATGTTACAAATATGCTAGAGTTCCATGACAGTCACAGAGATCAAACAAAAAAACTGGGCTGGGTGGATTGCAGGAAAGAAAGTAAAACACCAGAGATTACATGAATGGCACACAGTACAAACAAGATGAACATTATAAACACGTACAACATCTGGGTATCTTTATTGTAGACGTTTCGCCCACCAGTGGCTTTATCAATACAAATTCAAGGACATAACTGGAAGACAACATAACTATATACAAAAGCTGAGGTAATCAGTGCCTCAGTGTTGAAGAACACCGTAGTCGTGAAGAGTCTGAAGCACAGGCAAGAAATCTGGTATATAAGCACCAGCCTTCTTGCCTGTGCTCTAGAATCTTCACGACTACGGTGTTCTTCACACCAACTACAACACTGAGGGACTGATTACCTCATCTTTTGTATATATTTCTACTGTCTTCCAATTATGTCCTTGAATTTGTATTGATAAAAACACTTGATGGTGAAACGTCTACAATAAAGATACCCAGATGTTGTACATGTGTCTATTTTTCACAAGAGATTAGTCTAAAAATTTGAAGAAAAAGCAGTAAGGTACGAGGCATCAGAATGGGAGAGAGTAACGAGTGGTGGTCCTTAAGGATCAGTACTAAGACCGTTACTGTTAATATAAGTCAATGATCTACCAGAGGGACTTGAGTCCTATGTTGCTCAAAATAAATAATGAGAATAAAACTCAAGAGAGACCTCGACACACGGTGGCCCATGGCCTGGTGGCAAAAGCTCTCGCTTAACACGGCGAGTGTCCGGGTTAGATTCCCGGCGAGGGATGAAACATTCGGTGTTTCCTTACACCGGTTGTCTATGTTCACCCATCAGAATAAACCCAGTGAAGAGCAGGGGTGTGGTGGTGACAATAAGGGAACACTGTATCAACATCCGGGGTCCCAGACATCTTAACAGAAGATATCAGAAACACGGCTGGAACAAGTGTAGAAGCCTTCAAGAGGAAACTGGACAAGTATCTTCACCAGGTTCCAGATCAACCAGGCTGTGACGGATATGTAGGGCAGCGGGCCTCCAGCATCAACAGCCTGGTTGACCAGGCAAGCACCAGACGAGCCTGGCCCATGGCCGGGCTCAGAGAGTAGAGAAACTCTTGAAACTCTTCAAAGATATATCAAAGGTATCAGTATAAACTGGGTACCTTTGTGTAAGTCGACTGGTGTGGGTCGCATCCCGGGACAAAATTGACCCAGGTATACTCCAAGTATAACAAGGGGCTTTCTATATAGTATGTCATACCTGGAGGGCATTCCGGGGATCGACGTCCCCGCGGCCCGGTCCATGACCAGGCCTCTTGGTGGATCAGGGCCTGATCAACGAGGTCGTTACTGCTGGCTGCACGTAGTCCAACGTACGAACCAAAGCCCGGCTGATCTGGCACTGACTTTAGGTATCTGACCAGCTCCCTTTTGAAGAGAACCAGGAGTCTATTGTAATTCCCCTTATGGCTGGTGGGAGGCTGTTGAACAGTCTTGGGCCCCGGACACATTGTGTTTTCTCTTAGTGTACCAATGTCGCCCCTACTTTTCACTGGGGGTACGTTGCACCGTCTGCCAAGTCTTTTTGCTTTCGTATGGAGTGATTTATGTGTGCATATTAGGGACCAGTCCCTCCAAACTCTTCCAGGTGTAGATTATGATACATCTCTCTCGCCTGCGTTCCAGAGAGTACAAGTGTGCTTCCAGGCGTTCCCAGTAGTTAAGGTGTTTGATGGAACTTATACGTGCAGTAAAAGTTCTCTGTACATTCTCTGGATCTGCAATTTCACCTGCCTTGAATGGGGATGTTAATGTACAGCAGTATTCTAGCCTAGAGAGAACAAGTGATTTAAAAAGTATCATCATTGGCTTGGCATCTCTTGTCTTCAATGTTCTCATTATCCATCCTATCAGTTTCCTCGCAGATGTGATAGTGGCAGTGTTGGGGTCCTTGAAGGAGAGATCTTCGGACATTACCACTCCCAGGTCCTTCACATTACTTTTCCGCTCTATTGTGTGATTTGAGTTTGTAGTATACTCAGTCCTAGCTATTATTTCCTCCAGTTTTCCATAACGGAGTAGATGGAATTTGTCTTCATTGAACACCATATTGTTCTCCGTTGCCCACTGGAAAACTTGGAGATTTGCCGTGTCCTCAATGGATGACACTCTCATGCAGATCCTAGTATGGTCTGCAAAGGATGATACAGTGCTATGGTTTACATCTCTGTCTATGTCTGATATGAGAATGAGCAACAGGATAGGGGCAAGTACTGTGCCTTGTGGGACAGAGCTCTTCACTATAGCAGCTTCCGATTTAACTCTGTTTACCACTACTCTTTGTGTTCGATTGGTTAGAAAGTTGAAGATCCATCTGCCTACTTTGCCAGTTATCCCTTTAGCACGTATTTTGTGTGCTATTACACCATGATCGCACTTGTCAAAGGCTTTGCAAAATCTGTGTATACTACATCTGAATTCTGTTTGTTTTCCAGTGCATCTAAGACCATGTCATAGTGGTCCAATAGTTGCGAGAGGCAGGAGCGACCTACTCTGAAACCATGTTGCCCTGGATTGTGCAATTGTTGGGAGCCCAAGTGGTTTGTATTACTGCTTCTTAGAACTCTTTCAAAGAGTTTTATGATGTGGGACGTTAAAGCTATTGGTCTATAGTTTTCAGCTATTGCTTTTCTGCCCCCTTTATGAAGTGGGGCTATATCTGTTGTTTTTAGTGACTGGGGAATCTCACCTTTGTCTATGCTCCTTCTCCATAGCATACTTAAGAGCCCGTGAGAGGGGTTTCTTGCAGTTCTTAATTATTGAACACAAAGTTCCACGAGTCTGGGCCTGGGGTTGAGTGCATGGGCATGTCGTCGATGGCTTTCTTAAAGTCTAATGGAGTTATGGTTATGTCAGAAATCTGGCATACATTGGCAGGGTTTTGAGGCTCATTCATGAAAAAAATTGTTTGGATTGTCTATCTTTAGACTGATTAGTGGCTCGCTGAACACAGTCTTATTGAGATTTCAGTATCTCACTCCTTTCTTTGTTGTCATCTGTGTAAGATCCGTCTTGTCTGAGCAGGGGCCCTATACTAGAAGTGTTTTTTGCCTTGTTTTTGGCATAAGAAAAGACATATGTTGAATTTCTTTCAATTTCACTAATCGCTTTTAGCTCCTCTTGTCTCTCCTGGATCTTGTACGAGTCTTTTAACTTTGGCTCAATATTTTCCACTTCCCTGGTTAGCGCTTCTTTCCGTATTTCAGATAATCTGGCATTCTTGAGGAGCTCAGTGATTCTTCACCTTCTCCTGTAGAGGGAGCGTCTCTCTCTCTCTCTCTCTCTCCAATTTACTTCTTTTTTTTCTTAGGGGGATATGCCTTGAACATTCTTCAGCTACCAGGAAGTTGATCTTTTCAAGGCACTGATTAGGGTCCATGTTATGTCAGATATCTTCTCAACATGTTTCATTTAGGACATAGTTTCCCTGGTCCCAGTTGATGTTTTTGTTGTTGAAGTTGAATTTGGTGAAGGTACCCTCATAATTATATGCATTTTGCTGATCAGGACCCCTGTGCATGTAGGTCTGGGCTTCGATTAGATTGTGATCAGAATTAGTTGTTTTTGATATGTTTCTTACCAGAACCTCATTTGTGAAAATAAGGTCTAGTCTTGTTGGCTCCACTATCTGTTGACTTAGGGTGTGTTTATTGCAGAAATTCAGCAGCTCATTTGTGTGTGACTTCATCTGAGCTGCCTCCAGGGATTATTTCTACTACAACTTTTATTTGCTATATTCTTCCATTTTGTATGTCTTAGATTGAAGTCACCAAGCAGCAAGATGTTTGGGGATGGGGCTGGAAGGTTTTCCAGACAGGAGTCAATTATCGGTAGCTGTTCCTTGAACTGTTGGGAAGTTGCATCTGGTGGCTTATATACAAGTAGAATGACTAAATTTTGGTTCTCAATCTTTATTGTAAGAACTTCAACTACATCATTTGTGGTGTTCAGTATCTCCGTGCAAATGAGCGACTCTGACATACAGGCCAATCCCCCCTTGTTGCCTGTTCTTTCTGTCACATCTGAAAAAGTTGTACCCAGGTATCCATATTTCACTGTCAAAGTAATCTTTTGCGTGGGTCTCTGTGAAGGCTGCAAACACTGCATTTGACTCCTCAAGAAGTCCAATTATGAAAGGTATTTTTTGGTGGATGGCTTAAGGCCCTGTATATTAGCAAATATAAATGAGGTTGTGTTGCATGTTTGTTGGGGGATTTCGTTGTTGGCATTAGTAGTTAAGAGTCCGGAGAGGCCAATGGCTGTGCCTCCAGTCCAACAAGGCTCCAAGGTGATGTACTATTTTGGTTCTCTCTTTCCATTTACTTTCTTCGTTTCCTACCACTAAAAAATCACTTGGAGTGGCGTTGTCATAGCTACCATAACTACTTTGATTTGTTTTATGGGGTGTGTGCCTCCTGGTCCCTTTTAGGTGGTATGCAGGGCAGTTGGTATTGTAACATTGTTTTTCGAGGACTGAAGAATGACATATCTCAGGGTGGAAAAATTTGCAAGAGGTAGAACGACACACACTTCTTTAGACAGGAGGTCGCGGCATTTTTGGGGATGCTCAAAGTTGCTTGTCCCATTTATTTTCCCTGATATTCCATGCTTACAGATGCCCCAAGCATAGAATTTGCACAATTTTGCTTTTGGTTGAATACAATTAGTACTGGATGTATTCCTAATCTGTGCAGATCCTAGAACTGCACTACAGTCCTCCATAGCCAAACCAGAGACACCACCATCTGTTGTGATGAGGCCAACATTTTCCCCGGAAGAGGACTCCTCTACAACATCTGTATCCATAGCCTCTGTAGTAGAGGCTATGGCTGTGGAGGCTGTAGAAGAGTCTTCCCCGGAAGAGGACTCCTCTACTACATTTGTACTAGGGGCTATGGCTGTGGTGCAAATCCGAATCCGGATTTGCACTATGGCTGGGGGCTGATGTCAGCTAGGCCTGTATATTTTGTAAGTATATTATTATTATTAAACAAGTGGCTTCTTGAGTTCCCCCCAAATAAATGCAGGGTTATGTGAATTAGAGAAGGGCAGAAGGGACACAGCACAACATGGGCGAAGAGAAGAATAACCCTCTGTTTAGTTGATAGGCCTTAACCCCAGTTAACCAACCAACTGACTGTGAGATCATAGTAAATATCAGAGTGAAAAGGACCTGGGGATGAATATAACGCCAAGCATATTGCCACACATTCATGTAAACCCTATAACATCAGCAGTATATGCGGGATCAGCCAACATCAGAATAGCATTCAGATAGCTTTCAGAACCTTATTAAAGACATATATTAGGCCAGTCATTGAGCACACGGCTCCGGGATAAAGGTCACACTTGGTCAAGCAAGTGAAAAAACTCATAGACATAACAGTCTTTGCTGGTGACATTAGAATCTCTGAGTGACGTCCGTGGAAAACAGCAAATTCTCAAGCAGATATAAAGTTTTCCGGTGAGCCTCAGAGAAGAATAAGATGTTTAATTAAAGAGTACAACTTTAAGTTACTCAACTAGGGAAGAATGGGGGAAATAAAGACGTAATGGAGTACAGGAGAGTGAATGTTATACTTGAGAGTAATGATGTCAGATCTCACATTCAAGGATCACAACAATGTTGATATCGCAAGGAAAATGATAGGTTGGTTAAGCAACGTTGAAGCCAAGAGATGCTGAGCCAGTGATGATACTTTAAGTGACTTGTTCTCTCTAGGCTGGAATAATGGTGTATACTAACGGTCCCCTTCAAGGCAAGCGAGGTTGCTGAGAGCTTCCACTGCCTGAATACATTCAATCAAGCATCTGAACTGCTGGGAATGCTTTATGTCCCTTCAACTTGGAACGTAGGCGAGAAAGTCGCAACATAATCTACACCTGGAAAATCCTAGTGGGACTGATCCCAAACCTAGACACTGAAATCACTCGCTATGACAACAACAGACTTGTCAGACATAACTTGCAAAGAAAACTTTACAAGTTCATCAAATCAGTTACTGACCAACCTTGCTGTGGTTCGTACGTTGGACTGCGTGCGACTAGCATTAACAGCCTGGGTGATCAAGCCTATGGGAGGTGTTGACCCCATAAACATCCTTCATGACTTTCGGGAAAGGTTGAAGGAAATGAACCTAATGACCTTAGAGGAGAAAAGGACAGAGGATGACAAGATTATTACGTACAAAATTTTAAGAGGAATTGACAGGGCAGATATGGACGGACTGCTTCAATTAACAAGACCAGGGTCAAGGAGCTTCAATTAACAAGACCAGGGTCAAGGAGCTTCAATTAACAAGACCAGGGTCAAGGAGCTTCAATTAACAAGACCAGGGTCAAGGAGCTTCAATTAACAAGACCAGGGTCAAGGAGCTATTAAGACCAGTCAGGCTTCAATCAAGACCAGGGTCAAGGAGCTTCAATTAACAAGACCAGGGTCAAGGAGCTTCAATTAACAAGACCAGGGTCAAGGAGCTTCAATTAACAAGACCAGGGTCAAGGAGCTTCAATTAACAAGACCAGGGTCAAGGAGCTTCAATTAACAAGACCAGGGTCAAGGAGCTTCAATTAACAAGACCAGGGTCAAGGAGCTTCAATTAACAAGACCAGGGTCAAGGAGCTTCAATTAACAAGACCAGGGTCAAGGAGCTTCAATTAACAAGACCAAGGTCAAGGAGCTTCAATTAACAAGACCAGGGTCAAGGAGCTTCAATTAACAAGACCAGGGTCAAGGAGCTTCAATTAACAAGACCAGGGTCAAGGAGCTTCAATTAACAAGACCAGGGTCAAGGAGCTTCAATTAACAAGACCAGGGTCAAGGAGCTTCAATTAACAAGACCAGGGTCAGGAAATATGTGTTAGCTGAAAACGCAGATGAACATTAAAAATACAATGAAGCATTTCTCTCGTCTCAGGGTAGCTGAAAAGTGGAATGATTTGATGAATCAAAGTCGATACACAGTTTCACGAGCAGATATGACAAGGAGGTCAGAAGTCTCTCATGCCGATCCAAGTAATCTAAAAGGCGGGACCAGGAGCTAGGTCTTAACTTCCACAAGCTCCTTGGCAAGTACAACTCAGTGAGTGTACACACAGTTGTTGGTGGCTAAGTCTGGTGCGTGGATGATGGAGAAGGATACGAGGGTATACACAGCTGGCATCAAAGACACACCCAACCTTCACACCTGGCTCTCTGAGTGACTCTCACTCAACAACTTTATGACATATAAATCTTGATTTATAGTTTTAACCCATAACTGAGACTCTTCAACTGATAAAATTCATCGAGTGAGTTACATGTATATGTGACACTAACCTGTCATTTTGACGAGTGCTGGAACAGATGAGCAAATATCCTTGAAGGAAAGAGTTGGCTAGGAGAAATATTGCAGCTTGTGGGGGAGGAGTGTGAGGACGGTGCAATATGCAAGACTAGGAAGGTATGCACGCGCGTGCGTGCGTGCGTGCGCGCGCCAGGAAGGGAGCGTATTGGGTAGCAGGTGACCACACTGAGGAGTTACTGCAGCTGCCGCTACCAGACAGCCCCGGCACACACCACACCCACTACCCCAGAATACCTCACTCCTCCCTAAGGTAGTCTCCACCACCAGGAACCCCTGGCAGGGTGTCCACGGGGGTTGTGTCACTGCTACCAGCCCCTGCTGGTGAGATAGTAGCAGTGTGTGTGTGAGGGAGGGGTGGCTGTGGTTACACACGAGTAGAGGAGTGTGACAGGCAAGGGTTGTCTGGCGCGGTAGTGGGGTCAACGTAAGAGAGAGCTCCAGGAATGTATACTTGTGTGGCCAGCACGGAGGTGACCACCACCAGCTGCTGTTACACACTAAACACTAAGAACACACTTGGCGGCATCAAACACACACACAACACACCCCCGCACCGCAGCAGTCAAGGCGACACTGATCCTCTCTTCTGGGCTGGCATGTGGGGGAACCGCGCTGCTGCTGCTGCCGCGGGGAACTTGCGCGCGCACCTCCCTCTACCTCACCCTAATTCCTCCTCCACCAACACTGTCACAGCCTTCACACATACATATTCTCTGTGGCAGTAAGCAATTGTGAGGGGAGGGGGGGGGTGATGTGTTGAGGTAGGTGCGTGTACTTACCTATGTGAGGTTGAAGGGGTCGACTCATAGTTCCTGCCGTGCGTGTATATAGATGGGCAGTGTGTCCCCAGCCACCATCACAACCTTTGTGTTGAAAGACAGGGTGGGGCAGCAGTGGCGGACCAGGGAAGGCAGAGAGGGGCACGAGGGGAGAGAGAGTGAGGGGGGGACGCATGGTAGAGTCGTCCACCAATACACCCCCTCGCCCACCCCACTACCGTTTCCCAACCCACCCTAAAATTACCCCCACCTCTTTCCCTATTATGTACCCAGCAGAGATGTCCTCCCTCCCTACCTCCCCCACCCTCCAACACACTCCGTTAGTGCTGCCCATCACCGCCCCACCCACACACCCTCCCCACAAAACAGCTTCCATCACCATCAGAATAGGGCAGCAGCATACTGCTGATGTATCCAAATTTATTAAAAATAATCCGTCCCCATACCGGGTGCAGCGCAGCTCACTGGCAAAAGAATTCAACTCACAATCGCGAGGTACCGCGATTAGTAAACCTCCAGTCCTTGTGAACTGTCACTTGTGTGTAAGATGTTCCAGGTATACCTACTGGAGGTGTTAAAATGCTGAGTTATAGCTATCATAATCTGTGTAAGATAATGCAATGAGGAAACGAACCAGTGGTCCGTGGCCTGGTGGCAAAAGCTCTCGCTTCACACGGTGAGTGTCCGGGTTCGATTCCCGGCGAGGGTTGAAACATTGGGCGTTTCCTTACACCGGTTGTCTATGTTCACCCATCAGTATAAAATGGGTACCTGGGTGTTAGTGGACTGGTGTGGGTCGCATCCTGGGACAAAACTGACCTAATTTGCCGGAAATGCTCAGCATAACAAGGGGCTTTTTATATAGTAGTATATCATTGATGTCAGCTAGACCTGTATACCTTGTACATGTACTTGTAGAAATAAAGATTATTATTAGAATTTTGAAAGAATAGGCACAGTAGCACTAGATGCATGCTCCAGAAGGCCATTACGAAGGCAGAGAAAGTGCAAGTTGAAAGGGGAGAGGCGCGCCCTCTATAGATGAAGAAGACGAATAACAAGAGCTCATGAAAGACATCAGATTCTCTGAAGATCGGAAAGTAGAACTGACGAGAGAATTGGAGAAGGCTGAACTCTAGTTAACTGCATCAGGAGAGAGAGAGAGACGAAGCAAAACGTCATAAATGATAGAGAAATCTAAAACACTTATCGGACCAACAGCCACACTCAACTGAACTAATAAGACTCTGCAACAAATTCACATTATGCCAGCAAATACCAGGAGCAACCAGACCAGAAAATAACCTGTCATCTCTCAGCTGTCATCTCTAACCATCACCAGCTGTCATCTCTAACCATCACCAGCTGTCATCTCTAACCATCACCAGCTGTCATCTCTAACCATCACCAGCTGTCATCTCTAACCATCACCAGCTGTCATCTCTAACCATCACCAGCTGTCATCTCTAACCATCACCAGCTGTCATCTCTAACCATCACCAGCTGTCATCTCTAACCATCACCAGCTGTCATCTCTAACCATCACCAGCTGTCATCTCTAACCATCACCAGCTGTCATCCCTCACCATCACCAGATGTCATCTCTAACCATCACCAGCTGTCATCTCTAACCATCACCAGCTGTCATCTCTAACCATCACCAGCTGTCATCTCTAACAATCACCAGCTGTCATCTCTAACCATCACCAGCTGTCATCTCTAACCATCACCAGATGTCATCTCTAACCATCACCAGATGTCATCCTTCACCATCACCAGATGTCATCCCTCACCATCACCAGCTGTCATCCCTCACCATCACCAGCTGTCATCCCTCACCATCACCAGCTGTCATCAGATCATCAACAGGCTTCTTACCACCACCTATTATTACTCACCATCACTAGCTGTCATTACCATTATGAGTCATCACTCATCTTCACCACCTGTCCTCTCATGATCACCAGCAGTTATTACATCACCATTTATCATTACTCACCTTACTAGCTGTCATTACTACCATCACCAGCTGTCATCTTTCTCCTTCACCACCACTGGCTGCTGTCATCTCACCATCACCAGCAGTCATTACTACCATCATGACCGGTCATCTCTCACCATTACCAGCTGTCATAACTACCATCACCAGCTGTCATCCCTCAACATTACCAGCAGTCACTTCTCACTATTAGCAGCAGCCATTACTACAATTACAGCTGTCATCTCTCACCATCAGCTATCATTTCTCACCATCAGCTGTCATCTCTCACCATCAGCTGTCATTTCTCACCATCAGTTGTCATCTCTCACCATCACTAGCTGTTAAGTCTCACCATTAGCGACTGGCATTACTACCATCACCAGCCCTGACTTCCCACAATATCAAAATCTTTGAATGGGTTTTAAGAAGTAATATTTCCAATCACATGGAATCGCAGTTGTACAACCCAGATCAACAAGGGTTCACAACAGCTCACTCCCATTTATCGCAATTTTGCTGGACCATAACAAGATGGTCTTGGTTGCACTTGAAGACAAGCAAATGCAGATGTAGTGTACATCTAATTTGCAACAGCCTTTGATAAATGCGACCATGGGGTGATAGCGCCCCCAAAAAAAAAACGCAAAATGAATAACTGGAATAGTGGGCAGATAGGTGTTAAACTTCCTATTTAACTTCCTAATAGGTTAGGTTAGGTAAGGTTTGTCAGGAAACAGGACAAGTGTTTTCTTGACGCGGGTCTTAAGTCATATGATGACCCGAAGCTTTTGGTTATCTGAATGAGGCCTTCCACTGGCTTACCTTTCCACTCCTTTAAAAAGTATAATTGTTTTCTATAGAACCCAAAGAGTAATAGTAGTAAACAATGAAATCGGGGTCAACTACAGTGAAAAATTGTGTTGCTCAATGCACAGTGCCCGCAACACTTTTCATCCCTTGCAGACGATACTACTGTAGAATGTGTGCGAGAATGGCACTCACAGATCACAGTGAGCCTCCAAGCTGATATCAATCAAGTCTTCCTGTGGGCTACTAACAATATGATGTTCAGTGAAGACAAATTTCACTTAGTACCACACAAAAAGATTCTAGTAAATTAAAGCAACATCAGAATACAAACTCAAATCATTCAACTGAGTGTAACTCTAAAGTCTAATGTAAAAGATCTGGGATCAATATGTGAGAAGATTTTATGTTGAAAGAGCACAACGTCGTTATCACAGCTAAAAAGAAAATTATATGCTGGATAACTAGAACTTTTAAAATAGGAGATGCTAAGCCAATGATACTCTCCAGGTCACTCATTCTCTCTAGCTTGGAAGATTGCTGTGTGCTAGCCCCCCATCAAGGTAGGGGAAATTGAAGACCCAGAAAATGTACAAAGAATCTTCACAGCTCGTGTAAATTCAATCAAAAACTTGCATTACTGGAAGTAGTTCAAGTCCCTCGAACTGTATTCCTTAGAACGTGAGAAAGATGAATCATAATCTACACCTGCAAGATTCTGGAGTGATTGGTGCCAAATCAGTCACTAAAATCACTACATATGATAGCATAAAGATACCTACAGTGAAAAGCAGGGCAGGGATGAACACACGGAGAGACCTCAGTAACTGTTAAGGGGATGACTCTCTTTAAGGAAAAGACTCGAAAATTTCCTCAATTCACTTCCTGATGAGCCGGGCTGTACAGGTCATTACAACTATCACCATCTCTCATTATTCACCATCACCATCTATTATTACCTGCCATCACCAGTTGTCATATCTTACCATCGCCAGGTGCTATTACCATCACCATCTGTCATCAATACCAACACCAGCTGTCATTACTTGTCATCAGCTGTCATATATCACCATCACCCGCTGTCATTACTATCACCAGCTGTCATTACTATCACCACGAGCTGTCATCAACAGCAGTTATCACCACTACCACCAGCTATCATTACCCTCACAACCAACATCACCAGCAGAAGTTATCACCATTATCACCAGCAGTCATCACCAACAAGCTGTAATCACCATCAATCGACTACAGCAGTCGTCACCAACATCAACAATCACCATCAACACAATCACGAACACCAACAGTCATAACCAAGAAAAGTAGTCACCAACATCAGCAGTCATCGTCATCAACAGTCATCACCTTCAACACTAAAATTCACTAACACCAGCAGTCAACATCAATAATCATCATCAACACCATCAGTCATCAACAGTCATCACCTTCAACACCAAATCACCACTGCCAGCAGACATCAACACCAGCAGTCACTAACACGATCGTTCAAGGATCACAACAGTGTCATTGTCACAACTGCCAGGAAAATGATAGGATGGCTAAAGAAAGCCTTCAAAACAAGGGATGCCAAGACAATGATGATCCTCTTTAAGACTCTTGTTCTCTCTAGGTCGTAATATTGCTGTACACTAACAGCCCCTTTCAAGGCAAGCGAAATTGCAGATCTGGAGAATATACAGAGAACCTTAAAACTGCACGTTTAAGTACAGTCAAGCACCTTAATTACTGAGACAGTTTGAAGTCCCTTAACTTGTACTCCTTGGAACACAGGCGAGAAAGATACATCATAATTTACACCTGGAAAATCTAAAGGAACTGGTCCCAAATCTGCAGAGAGAAATCACTCCATACACAAGTAAAAGACTCGGCAGACGATGCAACATAACCCTATGAAAAGCAGGGGTGCTGTGATTACACAGAGAAAACACAATAAGTGTCAGGGGCCCATGACTGTTCAACAGTCAAGCATACATTAAGGAGACTACCAATAGACCCCTGGCTGTCTTCAAGAGGAAGCTGGACTGATACTTAAAGTCAGTGTCTGATTAACCGGGCTGTGGTTCGTATGTTGGATTGTGTGAGGCCACCAGTAACAGGATGGTTGATCAGACCCTGATCCACTGCGAGGCCTGGCCATGGACCGGGCCGCGGGGGGGTTGACCCCCGGAACATCCTCCAGATAGACCAACATCAACACGAGTAGTTATTACTAGCAGTCAGTCACTATCAACACCAGTAGTCCTCACTATCACCAGTAATCACAATTAACACCAACAGTCACCACTATCAACACCAGCAGTCATCACTATTAACACCAGCAGTTATCACTATTAACACCAGCAGTCATCACTAACACCAGCAGTCATCACTATTAACACCAGCAGTTATCACTTAACACCAGCGGTCATCACTAACACCAGCAGTCATCACTATTAACACCAGCAGTCATCACTATTAACACCAGCAGTCATCACTAACACCAACAGTTACCACTATCAACACCAGCAATCACTATCCACATCGGCAGTCATCACTATTAACACCAGCAGTCATCACTAACACCAACAGTTACCACTATCAACACCAGCAGTCAACACTATCAACACCAGCAGTCATCACTAACACCAACAATTATCACTATCAACACCAGCAGTCATCACTAACACCAACAGTTATCACTATCAACACCAGCAGTCACTAACACCAACAGTTATCACTATCAACACCAGCAGTCATTACTATCAACATCGGCAGTTATCACTATCAACACCAGCAGTCATCACTATCAACACCAGCAGTCATCACTATCAACACCAGCAGTCACTATTAACACCAGCAATCACTATTAACATAAGCAGTCAACACCAACAGTTACCACTATCAACACCAGCAGTCATCACTATCAACACCAGCAGTCATCACTAACACCAACAGTTATCACTATCAACACCAGCAGTAATCACTATCAACATCGGCAGTTATCACCATCAACACCAGCAGTCATCACTATCAACATTAGCAGTTATCAATAACACCAGTAGTCATCACTATCAACACCAGAAGTCATCACTATCAACACCAGCAGTCATCACTATCAACACCAGCAGTCATCACTATCAACACCAGCAGTCATCACTATCAACACCAGCAGTCATCACTATCAACACCAGCAGTCATCATTATCAACACCAGCAGTCATCACTATCAACACCAGCAGTCATCACTATCAACACCAGCAGTCATCACTATCAACACCAGCAGTCATCACTATCAACACCAGCAGTCATCACTATCAACACCAGCAGTCATCACTATCAACACCAGCAGTCACCACCATCAACAGCAGTCATCACAATCACATCAACAGTCACTACAATCAATGCAAACAATTAACATTAACACCGCCACCAGTCATCACCATCAAGTCATCAAGAACAGCCATCATCAACCGTCGTATTCAACACCAACTATCATCAATATTAAGTCATCACCATCAATACCAAATCATCAATCAATACCACCAACCACCAGCATCAACAGTCATCACCATCAGCAGCGGTCATCATGACCATCAACAGTCACCACCATCAGTCATCATACCTTTTAATGATCGTGCTAGTGATATTTTGAACTTCATACCTACTAACTAGTATTCTAAGTCAAGCCTAGCTAGCTGATGCATGTGTGGCCACGTTTTCTATTTCCTTTCCCAATTCTGGGGTGTGGGGGGTTCACTAATGTAATAAAGTATCGGGGTCGTCAACACATCGCTGAACACTGTTTCACACTGTTCTTTTAATATCGCTCATCTCTTTCTCGTCATGGGTACATGCACAACCTGAAAGTAATGGGCCAGTAATAGCAATGGTTTTTGACTTTGATTTTGCGTATATTCAAAAATAGTTTTTTTCTTTTCAGCTGTTTCCTGAACGGGGTTTTGTTCCTATTATGCTTCTTGCGTCTGGAGTGAATGCTTTACAACAGTTTCTGCTTTATACTCGTACTCTGTGTACATTGACTTTCCTTTGAGATATAGACTCATTTTTTTAAGCAAGTATGTAACCCCTGCTTTATCTTACCTTCTAAGTTTAATTTACAAAAATTATTTCTTTGCAGGCTTTGCTTTGGTATTCACGCACTGGTGTGGGTTAAAGGTGCTCACTACCGTTTTCTATGATTTTTTTTAATCATTCAGTTCTATGATTGTTGAAAGTAAATTTACTGAACATTGCTTACGTGAAGGATGTTTCCGGCTAACACGCCCCCGCGGGTCAGTTCCAGACCAGGCTGGAGGATCAAGGCTTCATCATCCAGGCTGGCCGCCACTTTTGTACAAGCACAATATCTTGAGTATATACTGCGTAGCTCGTCCTGCCAGTCAGTATAGTTCCTCAATGACTTACTTATAATGTTTGAAATAAGGTGACACCTTATACTTAATGCTATTATTTGTTTATTATGAGTGCCAATGAAACATGCTGGCACTCCTAAAAAAATGGGAATATTGCTATGTCAACAAATTCAATGCTTGTGGGCAGCTAGAAGCGTCTTGGGCGCCAGTTCACCAATGGTGTTCGTTTAAGACAATACCTCCTGCGTGTGCAGTAGCCACCTGTGGGAAACTTCTTTGATATACCTTTGATGAATTTCGCGAGTTTCCTTACTCCTGCAGCCGGGCCCTGGGCCAGGCTTATCTGGTGTGACTGGTTAATCATTTACATATATAGAAATACTGACCGTATAAAGATGGATGACATTTAATATTGCACATGGAAAGTCCATGGTTATGCAGTGTATTTCTATCACAGCATAGTTGATCCAGCACTTGGCAGAGGTGTTTGTTGAGTTTCCTCTAAGGCTTCTATTCCAGCTGTGTTTCTGATATCTGGTAAATGTTGAATAGTCTATACCCAGTGAAAAGCTGGGGTACCGTGGGCACCCCAGCTTTTCACTGGGCTCACAGACAAGTCGGATCATCCATTACAAGACCAAATAAGAATGACAGTATAGTATAGGAGACAAAATTCAAAATGAATTACATGTCTAGAAAAAGGAACAAGATCATGCAAATGAGATGATCTTCGTGACATTAAGAAGATTGAGAGGACGTCAGAAGCATCAGTATTTTAAGTACTGTACAGAAGGTTAAGTAAATAAGACGGGACACTGAAAGCAACCACATGGAATGTAGATACGAGATGTTAGTGACAAAGTTTAAGGATGACGAGATTGAAGCCAATAGAACCCCTGAATATATAAATGCAGACGCCTTAGCAACACAAAACAAGATCTTACAAGAACACACATACAAACATGGCAGGATCAAAAGTAGACATAGCGGTGGAAACAGGTGTCCTGTCACACCTGCACAGTAATACTGCACAGGGTTCAAGGGTAATATGTGTACACACTTAGGCCTTGGTTCCCTTTCCAGGGTAAAAATCAAACGCACACAAGGTCATTAGAGACCACTAACTAAAGTCTATCTGGAGAATGTTCCGAGGGTCAGTCCCCTCGCTGCCCGGTCCCAGACAAGGCCCCGGTCGATGACCTGATCAACTAGATTGTTGGTGCCGACCGCATGAAAGTATGCACCACAGCCTAGCTGATCAGGGTCTTCCCCCTGCTGTCCAGTATTCGACGTGAAAGAAATGGGAGGAGTTAACTCATGACTATCACGCAGTATGTGTTGATTACAAACATAGAGATACCATATTTTTCAGCGCCAGGAAGCAAAATAGAATGGCAACAAATTATACGAATTTACCACCACCTCAGAGCCGTGATGTACTGGCAACAAAGTCAGTGACTGACTCATCACAGCCACAGGTATTAATACCAACAAAAACACCCACTTATGTGTGTGCAAACGTACAAGGTCTCAAACTAAGAAACAATAAAATACCATTTATTAGGGAATTCCTCACCAAGTCCAATGTAATGTTTGCAGCTTGTGCAGATGAATTTTAAACACTAACAATGAAATATGAATACCGGGGTACAATTTACTTAGATGCTACTGGAAAAACTAGCAACAAGGAGGTTTGGCCTGTGTTAAAGAGTCGTTCATTTAGGATGACTTATTTGACAACCCAAATCATGCAATAAGAGAATCTAAGTATTGTACTTGTATATAAATCACCAGATGCAGCACCTTCCCAGTAGTTTAAACACTAATGTCTGGACAATTTATCAAACCCAGCCCTAAAAATCCTGTTGCTTAGTGATTTCAACTTAGACATCTAAAATGGAAGTGTAGCAAATACTGTAATAACGGAGAATTCCAGGAGCCAGTTTGGATGAACAGTCTTACACAAATGATCTTTTGTCTGTAATAGGTTTGCATTAAGCCACTAAATAGTGAAACTGACTACACTAGAAAATATCCTTTACCTTATATTTACTAATAATGATCTGCTACGAAATATAACTATCGAAGACAGTAAACTCAAACCATAACCTAGTAAAAAATCAGAACTGCATGCACATGGGTACTGATCACCAGAACAAATACAGTAAAACATCTCATTAACGGAGTTCAGCAATTTCAGACAAACAATTGGCCGGACAAATGGAGATATCGGACAAAATGGAAAAAATCTGCAATTCCAGATTTTGTCAGCAGCAATAGTGTCCGGTTGTCTTTTGAAACATGAGAGCAAGTCCATGACTGACAGTTGTCTGGTAGAGACCAGAGCAGCCACATCCAGGACCTGCCTGTTTTCATTGCTCCCTCAGTCACAGGCCTCCCATGCCAGTTTATTATTTGTGTTCACTCACTCATTCACACACACACACATTGTGTGTGTGTCTGTGTGTAATTCTACCAATATTAATACAGACTAAAGGTTGACAATTTGAATGAATTCTTCATGAACGAGACTCAAAACTTTGTCAGAATCTCCAAAATTTGAGACATAACCCTTACTCCACTTGACTTTGAAAAAGCCACTGACAGCATGCCCATGCATTCTGCCCCAGGCCCAGACTCCTGGAACTCCATGCTCATCAAAAATTGCAAGAAGCCCCTATCAAGCGGCTTAATACTATGGAGAGTGCCCAGACTTGGAGGTCATCCCACAGTCATTGAAAAATGGCAGCAAAGCAATGTCAAATAACTATAGATTGATAACATTGACAGCCCACATTATAAAACTCTTAGAAACAGTTTTAAGAAGCAAGATAGCAAACCACAAATTCGCAAAATTTACGCAACCCAGGGAGGCATGGGTATAGAGCAGATCGTTCCTACCTCTTGCATCTACTGAAGCATTATGACATTGCACTCCAAGACAAACAAAATGCAGATGTAATATACACAGACTTTGAGAAAGTCTTTGATAAGTGCAATGTGTGTGTCTGAGTGATCAGGTCTTGATCTTCTTCGACACGGAGTCTCAACTTTTCCTCCACCATTAACCCCCTCGGCTTGATGTATTTCTCCATTTACCACATTACTTCCATACAAAAAAATTATCGCCATCATAAAGAGACAAAAACAAGGCCAGAAAAAAATTATCCAGGTTTTGCACGAAAATAGTAGCCATACCTTTGCCTTTGAACCCTTGTGTAATTTTTTACCCCCAAGGGGTAAATTCCCCCTGGTTGAGAATCACTGTTCTAGAAGACCTGGTCTGGGACTGGGCTCAGGAGCCACTGACCTCCGGAAATGTCTTTCAGGTAAAAAGAAAGCCTGGAAAATTGGGCAGATGGATTTTTAATTTTCTAACGAACAGAACATAGAGTAACAGTGAACAGTAATCAGAGGCTGCCATAGTAAAAACCTGTGTCCCTCAAGGCACCATACCTTCTCCTGTTCTTTCTCTCATTCTCATAGTCGACCGAGGCAGAAATCATAGCACCGTAGCGTCCTTTGCAATATTAAAATCTAATAATATTGGTAGAATTACCGACAATATGTTAAGTAAAAGGACACAATTGCAACTAATGTGACATTTTATTGTGGCAACGTTTCGCTCTCCAGGAGCTTTCTCAAGCTTGAGAAAGCTCCTGGAGAGCGAAACGTTGCCACAATAAAATGTCACATTAGTTGCAATTGTGTCCTTTTACTTAAAATATTAAAATCTGCATGAGAGTAACATCTACTGAGGACGCAAAAACCCCAAGATAATATGAACAAAGTGAATGTGATAATGGTATACAGTACCGACAACACTTAGGTCATTGTATTCCGAAACGTTTCGCCTACACAGTAGGTTTCTTCAGTCAAGTAGGGAGGAGTAGAGATGTGGTAATAGAGATGTTAAGACGATGTAATAAGTCAGTCACCCTTGAAGACATAGTTTTGAGGTGGTCAGTTCCTCAGCCTGGAGAAGAGGATTGCTCCATAGACTGTAACAATGTGAAGATGAAGCAACAGTATGCAGACTTATATACTACCAGGGGGCGAATCGCAAATACCTTGACGACAGGAGAGACGGAGCCCACTATTTCAAGTAAGAATGTAATTAGTGAGAGGGCAGCTCCCACTCAAATCCGTTCCTTCTCATTTGTAAGTAGTGGTGAGGCAAAAAAGTTATCGAAGATGTTCTCTGTACCAAGATACAGTTGTGTTGCTTGTCTAACAAAGTGAACATCATGGCTTTTTCTACCGAACACTGGCGGTGACTTCCTTGTATTGTCATCAAGGGACGATATGCTGTGGCTTGTATTTTTGTCTGTCTGCTACGAGGATGATAGTAATAGCATCAGCCTTGGGGGCTGAATATTTTTCTTAGTTATGACACAATTTTACTTCAACCACTCCTCCTGTGTGTTCTATTTGTTAGAAACTTAATATCCATTTGCTTAGCTTCTTTCTTAAACTATTACTCTATGATCGCATTTTATCACATGCCTTAGTACAGTCCATGTAGACCACATCTGCATTTTAGAATCCTCCCAAAGCTGCCACAATTATCTCATAATGATCTAGTAGATGAAACAAGCATCATCTTTCTGCTTTCCATCCATGATTGACTTGGGTTGTGCAGTCATCATTTAAACAAAATAATTTGGCATGTCACTACCCTCTCAAAGTTTTTTATATATGTTAGTGCTACCTGGAGTCTACCTGGAGGGCATTCTGGGGGTCAACGCCCCCGCGGCCCGTCCATGACCAGGCCTTCTACTGGTCTGTAGTTTCTTTTGTCAGAGATATATTGCTTTCTCTGTACAGAAGAGTTATATCTGCACTTTTTAAGACCTCTAAGATTTGATTTAGATCTAAACACTTCCTCTAAATTTCAGTGAGTGCTGATGATAAGTGGTATTTGGAACTTTACAATTTGAGAGTTCCATGAATCAGGCTCAGGTGCTCCAAGTCAGGGACATGTTTTCTATTTCCTTCTCGAATTCTAAGGGATTTGTGCATATGTCAGCGATATGATTTGAAGGTTGGGCAGAAGTAATGGAACTACCTGGATTATCCAGGAGTGGGTTGCTAAACACTGATTTATACCGGTCTTTCAGATTTCGTCATCAGTGTATAAATCTCCTGTGGACAAATTCTATAGGTGTCATATTTTTTATTCGGATTTTGCGCACATGTAAAAACAGTGAAGATTTTTTTTCAAATTTTTGAATATTTTTGTTGTTGTTTGTGTAATGTGTCAGTGAAGAATATACTCGGAGGTCAGCACCCCCGTGTCACAGTCCCAGACCATGCCTGATGCTGACAAATTCTTGTTTTTAACCAGTTCTTTAACCTTTTCTTCTTATGTACATTCGACTATGTTCTCTTTCATTGTCTGATCTTTTAGGCTTCCCCACAACACACTTTAAACACACCATCTAAAAATTTCGGTATTCAGCGTGCGTGCGTGTGTATGTATACTCACCTATTTGTGGTTGCAGGGGTCGATTCATAGCTCCTGGTCCCGCCTCTTCACTGTGTGTGTGTTTAGGTTACAGAGGACCATTTTCCAGGTAATTTCTAATATATTTGGTCCCAATCAGTTTTCCGACTGAGTTGAATTTACTGAACATCCCTTCCTGTTGGCTATTAAGTTCTCTTTCCATGTATTTATGCTTGTGTGTACTTCAGTGAGGTGACGGGAGTGTAGTGGTGGTAGGAGATTGTTATGTCTGTAACTACCGCACTTCCTCAGTGTTCATCAACACCAGGTCTACCACGTTTTCGCTTCTCACAGGTTCTGTCATCTGTTGGTTTAAAGCAAACTTTTCAGAGCCCCAACAGCATATCGTATGAGCGTGTTGGTGTAAGGTGTTCCCAAGTACTAGTACACTATTGTTGTCAACCATCTTTCATATAATATTTGCAATGTTGAAATCTCCGAAAAGGATAAAATTTGGTGTAGATTTTTCAAGGAAGCTATCTAATATTATTACAAGGATACACAAGGATATACAAGGATAATTGCCAGATTCTTTTTATGAACTTTAATTCCTATTACTTCTACTGAATCCCTTAAGTTCAAAAGTTCCTTACAACAAAGCAAGTTTCTGGCATAGATTCCCACTCTTTTTTTGTGACTTACTCTCAAATCTGAATACAATGTATTTTTTGCATCCATATATTAAAGTGTTATTACCATCAGCACCGGCTGTCATCACTACTAAATGTCATCAACACCAGCTATCATCACAACTTGCTGTCATCATCGACACTTGCTGTCATTACAATCAGCACCAACGGTCTTCACCATCAACACCAGGTATTATCACCATCAACACCAGGTATTATCACCATCATCAATACCAGGTATCAATACCACCACCACAAACGGGTATCATCAGTCATCACTAACATGTCTCAGAGCCAGCAGATGAGGTGTCGTGTTTACATATGATAGCAAGAGTGGTGACGTCACTAGACGCCAGTGGAGCAGCCAGATAATGTTACTTGACTGCTGGTTCAGATAACATGTCACATACTACAAATGACTCACCTCCCCCAAACACATACACAAACCTTCACTTAGCATCTAAAACATGCCATAAAATCACCTTTCCTGCACCCATACTCACTGTTATTTGTGTGTTGTTGTTCAACGTACCAATAACAATGCTATGAAAAACTGTCCTGCATTCCATAGGAAGGGAACGGTGAGAGTAAAACTACAAGAACGTCAAATTGAATATAACTAAAACCAGACATTTTACTGCCAGTAAGCTTAAAATAATGCAATAAATTTTAAGAATATGCCACCACCTTGCTGGACCCATTCTGGACTGGAAAGAAAGTCAGTGAATGGCTCATCAAAGTTACAGAGACTAAGACCAACATCAAAAAAAGGCCCCAGCACAACAACAAAAATAAAACATTTATGTTTGTAAACATGCAAGGTCTCAACACCAAAATTCCTTTTATTAGAGGACTCCTGACAGAAGCCTGAAGGATGTTTTCAGGGATCAGCGACCCGGTTCCAGGCCAGCCTCCTGGTGGATCAAAGTTTGATCCATCAGGATGTTACTGCTGGCCGGACACAGTCCAACACATGAACCACAGCCCGGCTGGTCAAGTATTGATTTAAGGAACCAATCCACTTCCCTCTTGAAGTTGGTAATTCCCTTATTTATGGAGGGAGGACGTTAAGCCAGGGACTTCTGACACTCATTAGGTTCTCAATGTGTCAACTGCACCCTTGTTGTTTTTAGCACAGGACTACGTTCCAAGAAATACAGATGAAGAGACTTCAAACATTCCCAGTAGTTCAGAAGTTTGATTGTATGTAGTATATGGGTGGTGAAAGTTTTCCATATGTTATCCAGGTCAGCAATCTCGCCTGCTTTGAAGGGGACCGTTTGTATACAACAGTAGTCCAGCCTGTGGCTTTGGCAGAGACCCACGTGAAATACTACCCTGACAGCAAAATATTGATAGATGAATACAATTTACTTAGATGCAACTAATAAACCAGATAAGGCAGGGAGGGAAAGGATTAGTCTTTAAGCTATGGAGTCACTTATTTGCACGGAGTTACTTACCACAAGATGTAATGGAAGTTTTGGTAGAAAAAATGAAATTCAGAATCTAGTTACTGTACTTGTATAAACACTACCGGATACAACTTGACAGTAGCTCAAATACCAGCGACTGAAAAATCAGAGCAATACCTGCCCTAAGAATTAAGCATAGATTTCGGTCTGTAGACATCTTGCTTCTACTTCAATATTGCTCTTTCCGTCAATACCTCCAAGAAAATTCAACATCCCTTTGCCAATTCCAGGAACCTTTTGTATCTGACAAAGCAAAGAAGGATATTGCAACAACTCTCATTAATGTCATGCAGGCAGAAGAAATGTGCTATCCCCTTCCTCGTCAACCTTGTTTCTATGGATGTCCAGCTGATGGCTGAGAATGAGCATCTTTTTCGTGGGAACAGTGTTGCCATGAAGGCAACTGAAGCGTATATGAAATCACTGGAGAGTGAAGGACACACCAAGACCCTGCAGTGCCACGCTCTAAGTTACCTGCAGCCAGAGTGCACATGGATGAGAGGTGGAGAGCGCACTAGGGAGTTCTCCGGTGAAACCTTTTACAAGATCTCCGTCAGTACCATGAATCTGGATGAACAGTAGGGGTAATGCTGGATACTACCCACTGACATGAAGACCTACAGTGCTCTCGTATCACCAACACTAAGCTTGGAGGTATTACTCAGTTGAGGATGAAGAGTGAAGAAATGAGATTCCACCTACCATTGAAGACTCCAGTACTACACTTACAAAACTGTTAAGGATTTTGTGTATGTATACTCGACTGACTGTAAATTAGACCCAGTTTAATCACCTAGAGTCTGTTAGCTTATTCCAATCCAGCATGGCTCCTAAGTGATAGGTATTTGTGGTTTCCTCTTGAAGACCTCTACACTTGTTCCAGCAGTATTTATATCTTCTGGCAAGATGTTTAAAAGTCTAAGACGAAGGATTTTGATACAATGGTTTCTTATCGTGTCCATGGTGCTGCAACTACTCACTGGGTTTATTTTACTTTCTTTCATCACTTCAGTATGTTAGAGCAGCGTGCAGGTTTGATACCAGGCACGTGCAGGCAGGTATTTCATTTCCTTCTCAATCTGAGGTATTTGTGCTTATGTTATACACATGTGATATATCGTTTAGTACATTGTTGAACATTGATTCATACTGATCTTCCAAGATTTTGTTTACAGGTCCACTACTTTTGTGTGTAGTGGACCAATTCTAGAGGCGGTTTCTAATTATATTCTGCATACATGTAGAAATATTTTTATTTTTACTATTCCTGGAGCGTCATCTTGTTTTTGAGCTGCTTCTGTTTGGTATTAATATTTTAATTTCTGCTCTATATTCTTCTGTACATTTTTCTACGTTTTATTTCAATATCTGATCTTGTAGGCATTTTTGTTGAAAAACTTTTTTACAGATTTTGTAAGCTTCTGTATTCAGCTTATCCATTCACTAGTGTGTTAAAGGTGCTCAAGACTGTTTCCCCAAGGAATGTCTGATAGATCTTTGTTATTTTTGCCCCCTGTCAATTCTCTGAAAATCCCTTTCTGTTGATTATTTCTAGGGATCTTTACAAGTGAATGTATACCTGTTTGTATTCTGATGACATTGTAATGATAGTACTGCGTATTGTATTTAACGTGTCTCTAATTAGTTCCTCATTCTTCGTGAAGATGAAAATTTGTAAATTTTCGTTTCTAGTAGGTTGTGTTATGTGCTGGTTCAAAGCAAACTTTTATACAGTCCCAATAACTGTGGTGTGTGTCGCATGGGCTAATGTGCTTCCACGTACTATTTCTGGTATAATGCTGTTTCTTAACATCTTCCATTTCAAATTTGTTAGGTTGAAATTTACAAAAAGGATAAAACTTAATGCAGGATTCTCAAGGCTGCTGTTTAGGGATGTGTATTGATGTCAATGGCTATCTGCTAATTTTGATGGTATCCGTATGAGGGGAAAGTTCATGTAGTTGTACATAATTTTGTGCAGTATGAGTGTGGGGGTGGGTTGCTTGCATGTACTGAAGTGCTTGCTACAAAGGAATGCAATCTCTAGCACATCCTACCTGCCTCTCACCACACTACTCTCATGTGCTAGGTGATACGTATTATTGACTATTGAGAGAGTGTTCACTTTGTTACCCAACTCTGACCATCATGAGTATTTGTTCCTCTGTAATTATTGGTCTCATATTTTTGCAGCTGTTACCTGTCTTGATTTTGTGGAACCTTTGTTTTTAAGGAAACATTAGACTATTTTTCTTCTCTGCCCCATCCATCAAGCCTTCAGCTTATCAAGTGAGTATACTACTTGTCATGTTGGTAACCACTGTGTTTCTCTTCCTTAGCCCGTGTGAGCTGTTCGAGCCAGTCACATTCCAAGGGATTAGAGGAGCTGCATGACTTTGGCACAAGTCCTTAATCATTTGTTCAACTTTACCTTCAACACTTGTCATTAAAGATTTGTTAAGTTATACCATGAATTAAGGAAAGATCCTGGATTTCACCTTACGAAACGGATAAAACAAATGCGATAGTAATTATGGACAAGGTAGATTATAGTGGAAAAATAAACATGTTATTAAAAGACGGGGGAACTTACGTGCCCCTTAAGACTAATGCATTATAGAGACTCAAAAGATCATTTGTGTAAGAATGTTCCTCTAAGCTGCTCCTCCAATTATTTTTGTTATTCAACTATTTGCTACAATCTTCCATTTTAATGTAAGACAAAATATTTGCGGTTGGGATTGAAAGATTTTCCGGACAGTATTCAATTTAGCTGTTCCTTGAATATTGGGAAGTTGTATCTGGCAGCTTACAACCATAATGACTGGGTGTTGGTTCTCTTTACAGCAGTATAAGAACAATGAAGGTGGGAACTACAACAATATAAGAACAATGAAGGTGAGAACTACAGCAGTATAAGAACAATGAAAGTGAGAACTACAGCAATATAAGAACAATGAAGGTGAGAACTACAGCAATATAAGAACAATGAAGGTGAGAACTACAGCAGTATAAGAACAATGAAGGTGAGAACTACAGCAATATAAGAACAATGAAGGTGAGAACTACAGCAATATAAGAACAATGAAGGTGAGAACTACAGCAATATAAGAACAATGAAGGTGAGAACTACGGCAGTATAAGAACAATGAAGGTGAGAACTACAGCAATATAAGAACAATGAAGGTGAGAACTACAGCAATATAAGAACAATGAAGGTGAGAACTACAGCAATATAAGAACAATGAAGGTGAGAACTACAGCAATATAAGAACAATGAAGGTGAGAACTACAACAGTATAAGAACAATGAAGGTGAGAACTACAGCAATATAAGAACAATGAAGGTGAGAACTACAGCAATATAAGAACAATGAAGGTGAGAACTACAGCAATATAAGAACAATGAAGGTGAGAACTACAACAATATAAGAACAATGAAGGTGAGAACTACAGCAATATAAGAACAATGAAGGTGGAATCAATAATTGCCGAGGCAATTCATAGTCATCTTGAAACGCATAAATTGATTAATGAATCTCAACACGGTTTTACTAAGGGGCGTTCCTGTCTTACGAATTTACTAACTTTTTTCACTAAGGTGTTTGAGGAGGTAGATCATGGTAATGAATATGATATTGTGTATATGGACTTCAGTAAGGCTTTCGATTGAGTTCCACATCAGAGGCTATTGAGGAAACTTAAGGCACACGGAATAGGAGAAATTTTTTCCTGGGTAGAGGCATGGTTGACAAATAGGCGGCAGAGAGTTTGCATAAATGGGGAGAAATCAGAATGGGGGCACGTCTCAAGCGGTGTCCCACAGAGGTCAGTTTTGGGGCCCCTGTTGTTTACAATTTACATAAACGACATAGATGAGGGAATAAATAGCAACTTAAGCAAATTTGCTGATGACACGAAAATAGGCCGTCCAATTCATTCTAATGAGGACATTAGAGCACTCCAGGATGATTTGAATAGACTGATGCAGTGGTCGGAGAAGTGGCAGATGCAGTTTAATGAAGACAAATGCAAAGTTCTAAATGTTGGGCAGGACAATAACCATGCCACATATAAACTGAATAATGTAGATCTTAATACTTGTGATTGGATTTAGGAGTTCTGGTTAGCAGTAATCTGAAACCAAGGCAACAGTGCATAAGTGTTCGCAATAAAGCTAACAGAATCCTTGGCTTCATATCAAGAATTATAAATAATAGAAGTCCTCAGGTTGTTCTTCAACTCTATATATCTTTGGTTAGGCCTCATTTAGATTATGCTGCACAGTTCTGGTCACCGTATTACAGAATAGATATAAATGCTCTGGAAAACGTACGGAGGAGGATGACAGAGTTGATCCCATGTATCAGAAATCTTCCCTATGAAGATAAACTGAGGGCCCTGAATCTGCACTCTCTAGAAAGGCGTAGAATTAGGGGGGATATGATTGAGGTGTATAAATGGAAAACAGGAATAAATAAAGGGGATGTAAATAGTGTGCTGAAAATATCCAGCCAAGACAGGACTCGCAGCAATGGTTTCAAGTTGGAAAAGTTCAGATTCAGGAATATAGGAAAGCACTGGTTTGGTAATAGAGTTGTGGATGAGTGGAACAAACTCCCGAGTACCGCCAAAGAAGCTAAGACGATGTGCAGTTTTGAAAATAGGTTAGATAAATACATGAGTGGGTGTGGGTGGGTGTGAATTGGACCTGACTAGCTTGTGCTACTAGGTCAGATGCTGTACTAATTCCTAAAGTGGAAGTGTCCTGACTACCTGGAGTTTACCTGGAAAGGATTAACTCCAGGTGCTTATTGCTTGGGTAGCATTGTAAATTGGGTTGCTCAAATATCCTGTTAGTGGGATGGATTGTGAAGGACCTGCCTAGTATGGGCCAACAGGCCTGCTGCAGTGTTCCTCCTTTCTTATGTTCTTATAGGAACAATGAAGGTGGGAACTACTTTAATGCCCAAGTGTGCTAGGATCTTGCAGCTGCCTGTAATCTAGGGAAGGTGCATTAGTAGGACCCGGGAGCTGGAGTTAAACGGCAACCAAGAAAACCAGGCCAAGTATTGAGACCGGGAGAGACGACACGGGGTTAATATAATAGAGCGTGACACTGATTCAGTGCCCACGTTCAGGAGTAGGGCAGATTACACGGGGTTGATATAATGCGTGAGGGTGATTCAAGGGTCACGTTGCCTAGCACACACTGAATGTAAGCTGGGGTAAGTATCTCATGATGTGCTGCTCACACCAGGTGCACAGCTGATGTGCTGCTCACACCAGGTGCACAGCTGATGTGCTGCTCACACCAGGTGCACAGCTGATGTGCTGCTCACACCAGGTGCACAGCTGATGTGCTGCTCACACCAGGTACACAGGTAATGTGCTGCTCACACCAGGTGCACAGCTGATGTGCTGCTCACACCAGGTGCACAGCTGATGTGCTGCTCACACCAGGTGCACAGCTGATGTGCTGCTCACACCAGGTGCACAGCTGATGTGCTGCTCACACCAGGTGCACAGCTGATGTGCTGCTCACACCAGGTGCACAGGTGATGTGCTGCTCACACCAGGTGCACAGGTGATGTGCTGCTCACACCAGGTGCACAGGTGATGTGCTGCTCACACCAGGTGCACAGGTGATGTGCTGCTCACACCAGGTGCACAGCTGATGTGCTGCTCACACCAGGTGCACAGCTGATGTGCTGCTCACACCAGGTGCACAGCTGATGTGCTGCTCACACCAGGTGCACAGCTGATGTGCTGCTCACACCAGCTGCACAGCTGATGTGCTGCTCACACCAGGTGCACAGCTGATGTGCTGCTCAAACCAGCTGCACAGGTGATGTGCTGCTCACACCAGGTGCACAGCTGATGTGCTGCTCACACCAGGTGCACAGCTGATGTGCTGCTCACACCAGGTGCACAGCTGATGTGCTGCTCACACCAGGTGCACAGCTGATGTGCTGCTCACACCAGGTGCACAGCTGATGTGCTGCTCACACCAGGTGCACAGCTGATGTGCTGCTCACACCAGGTGCACAGCTGATGTGCTGCTCACACCAGATGCACAGCTGATGTGCTGCTCACACCAGGTGCACAGCTGATGTGCTGCTCACACCAGGTGCACAGCTGATGTGCTGCTCACACCAGGTGCACAGCTGATGTGCTGCTCACACCAGGTGCACAGCTGATGTGCTGCTCACACCAGGTGCACAGCTGATGTGCTGCTCACACCAGGTGCACAGGTGATGTGCTGCTCACACCAGGTGCACAGGTGATGTGCTGCTCACACCAGGTGCACAGCTGATGTGCTGCTCACACCAGGTGCACAGCTGATGTGCTGCTCACACCAGCTGCACAGGTAATGTGCTGCTCACACCAGGTGCACAGCTGATGTGCTGCTCACACCAGCTGCACAGGTAATGTGCTGCTCACACCAGGTGCACAGCTGATGTGCTGCTCAAACCAGCTGCACAGCTGATGTGCTGCTCACACCAGGTGCACAGCTGATGTGCTGCTCACACCAGGTGCACAGCTGATGTGCTGCTCACACCAGCTGCACAGGTGATGTGCTGCTCACACCAGGTGCACAGGTGATGTGCTGCTCACACCAGGTGCACAGGTGATGTGCTGCTCACACCAGCTGCACAGGTGATGTGCTGCTCACACCAGGTGCACAGCTGATGTGCTGCTCACACCAGGTGCACAGCTGATGTGCTGCTCACACCAGGTGCACAGCTGATGTGCTGCTCACACCAGGTGCACAGCTGATGTGCTGCTCACACCAGGTGCACAGCTGATGTGCTGCTCACACCAGGTGCACAGGTGATGTGCTGCTCACACCAGGTGCACAGCTGATGTGCTGCTCACACCAGCTGCACAGGTGATGTGCTGCTCACACCAGGTGCACAGCTGATGTGCTGCTCAAACCAGCTGCACAGGTGATGTGCTGCTCACCAGGTGCACAGCTGATGGCTGCTCCCCCAGGTGCACAGCTGATGTGCTGCTCACACCAGGTGCACAGCTGATGTGCTGCTCACACCAGGTGCACAGCTGATGTGCTGCTCACACCAGGTGCACAGCTGATGTGCTGCTCACACCAGGTGCACAGCTGATGTGCTGCTCACACCAGATGCACGTATTGTCTGTGTTGCTGCTCACACCAGGTGCACAGCTGATGTGCTGCTCACACCAGGTGCACAGCTGATGTGCTGCTCACACCAGGTGCACAGCTGATGTGCTGCTCACACCAGGTGCACAGCTGATGTGCTGCTCACACCAGGTGCACAGCTGATGTGCTGCTCACACCAGGTGCACAGCTGATGTGCTGCTCACACCAGGTGCACAGCTGATGTGCTGCTCACACCAGGTGCACAGCTGATGTGCTGCTCACACCAGGTGCACAGCTGATGTGCTGCTCACACCAGGTGCACAGCTGATGTGCTGCTCACACCAGGTGCACAGCTGATGTGCTGCTCACACCAGGTGCACAGCTGATGTGCTGCTCACACCAGCTGCACAGGTAATGTGCTGCTCACACCAGGTGCACAGCTGATGTGCTGCTCACACCAGCTGCACAGGTAATGTGCTGCTCACACCAGGTGCACAGCTGATGTGCTGCTCAAACCAGCTGCACAGGTAATGTGCTGCTCACACCAGGTGCACAGGTGATGTGCTGCTCACACCAGGTGCACAGGTGATGTGCAGCTCACACCAGGTGCACAGGTGATGTGCTGCTCACACCAGGTGCACAGGTGATGTGCTGCTCACACCAGGTGCACAGGTGATGTGCTGCTCACACCAGGTGCACAGGTGATGTGCTGCTCACACCAGGTGCACAGGTGATGTGCTGCTCACACCAGGTGCACAGGTGATGTGCTACTCACACCAGGTCCACAGGTGATGTGCTACTCACACCAGGTCCACAGGTGATGTGCTGCTCACACCAGGTCCACAGGTGATGTGCTGCTCACAGTATGTGCACAGGTGATGTGCGACTCACTATGTGCACAGGTGATGTGCGACTCACACTATGTGCACAGGTTATGTGCGACTCACACTATGTGCACAGGTGATGTGCGACTCACTATGTGCACAGCAGATGTACTGCTCACACACGTGTACTGTTGATGTGTTGCTTACATCTGTGCACAGCAGATGTACTGCTTACATCTGTGCACAGCAGATGTACTGCTCACACACGTGTACTGTTGATGTGTTGCTTACATCTGTGCACATCAGATGTACTGCTTACATCTGTGCACAGCAGATGTACTACTCACACACGTGTACTGTTGATGTGTTGCTTACATCTGTGCACAGCAGATGTACTGCTTACATCTGTGCACAGCTGATGTATTGCTCACACACGTGTACTGTTGATGTGTTGCTTAAATCTGTGCACAGCAGATGTACTGCTTACATCTGTGCACAGCAGATTTACTGCTCACACACGTGTACTGTTGATGTGTTGCTTACATCTGTGCACAGCAGATGTACTGCTTACATCTGTGCACAGCAGATGTACTGCTCACACACGTGTACTGTTGATGTGTTGCTTACATCTGTGCACAGCAGATGTACTGCTTACATCTGTGCACAGCAGATGTACTGCTTACATCTGTGCACAGCAGATGTACTGCTTACATCTGTGCACAGCAGATGTACTGCTCAAACACGTGTACTGTTGATGTGTTGCTTACGCTGTGCACAGCAGATGTACTGTTTACATCTGTGCACAGCAGATGTACTGCTTACATCTGTGCACAGCAGATGTACTGCTCACACACGTGTACTGTTGATGTGTTGCTTACATCTGTGCACATCAGATGTACTGCTTACATCTGTGCACAGCAGATGTACTACTCACACACGTGTACTGTTGATGTGTTGCTTACATCTGTGCACAGCAGATGTACTGCTTACATCTGTGCACAGCAGATGTACTGCTCACACACGTGTACTGTTGATGTGTTGCTTACATCTGTGCACAGCAGATGTACTGCTTACATCTGTGCACAGCAGATGTACTGCTTACATCTGTGCACAGCAGATGTACTGCTCAAACACGTGTACTGTTGATGTGTTGCTTACATCTGTGCACAGCAGATGTACTGCTTACATCTGTGCACAGTAGATGTACTGCTTACATCTGTGCACAACAGATGTACTGCTTACATCTGTGCACAGTAGATGTACTTCTTACATCTGTGCACAGCAGATGTACTGCTTACATCTGTGCACAGCAGATGTACTGCTCAAACACGTGTACTGTTGATGTGTTGCTTACATCTGTGCACAGTAGATGTACTGCTTACATCTGTGCACAGTAGATGTACTGCTTACATCTGTGCACAACAGATGTACTGCTTACATCTGTGCACAACAGATGTACTTCTTACATCTGTGCACAGCAGATGTACTGCTTACATCTGTGCACAACAGATGTACTGCTTACATCTGTGCACAGTAGATGTACTGCTTACATCTGTGCACAACAGATGTACTGCTTACATCTGTGCACAACAGATGTACTTCTTACATCTGTGCACAGCAGATGTACTGCTTACATCTGTGCACAGTAGATGTACTGCTTACATCTGTGCACAGCTGATGTACTGCTCACACACGTGTACTGTTGATGTGTTGCTTACGCTGTGCACGGGTGATGTGCTGTTCACACACGTGTACTGTTGATGTGTTGTTTACGGTATGCACGGGTGATATGCTGCTCCCACTTCACTAGCCAACAAAATTTCAACTTTTTATTCAGTTCCAAAACCAAAGTGGTGTTTTAAGGTTAAATTTGATGCGGTGATCATGACTTTGAGTTTTAGTCTAAATCACATAAGGTTTCTTGAAATCTTATGACCAATATTTTGTCTAAGTTTGAAGAACCACGTGATACATTTTACTTAACAATCATAGGTAATATGCATAGATATTATGGTGTATGCAATAACAAAAAACAAATTTCCATACAGTCATACATGAGAGGTGCCACACTTGTGTTCAGTATGGTTGTCCCGTAGCAGTGTCCCGTAGCAGTGTCCCGTAGCAGTCCCTTAGCAGTGTCCCGTAGCAGTGTCCCGTAGCAGTGTCCCGAAGCAGTGTCCCGTAGCAGTGTCCCGTAGCAGTGTCCACCATCAAAGTGAGCCTCAGGGTTCCCTCGTGTCTCGTCTCCATATGATGGTTGTCTTGGTGAAAACGTTCACTGTTGGTTTCTATTTCACATAAAGTTCAGCCTAGAATTCAGCATCCTAAAATTAGTTAGAAACCTTTGTAAAAGTGAACTGAAACCACTGCTTCCCAGTCTTATGAACAAATGATGTATTAATGTTGGTACAATTACCCACAATATGTTAAGTAAAAGGACACATGTGCAACTAATGAGACATTATATTGTGGCAACGTTTCGCTCTCCAGCTTGAGAAAGCTCTTAGACTGCGAAACATCGCCACAATCATATGTCGCATTAGATGCGCTTCTCTCCTTTTACTTAACAAAAATTTTCCATGTCGTAATCATGTCTCCTCTTATCCTTCTCTTTGCCAAGGTTATCAGGCTCAGTTATTTGAACCTCTCCTAGTCTTGCTACACCACGTGTTGCCTTCATGCTACGTACCACGTGTTGCCTTCATGCTACACCACGTGTTGCCTTCATGCTACACCACGTGTTGCCTTCATGCTACACCACGTGTTGCCTTCATGCTACACCACGTGTTGCCTTCATGCTACACCACGTGTTGTCTTTATGCTACACCACGTGTTGCCTTCATGCTACACCACGTGTTGCCTTCATGCTACGTACCACGTGTTGCCTTCATCCTACACCACGTGTTGCCTTCATGCTACACCACGTGTTGCCTTTATGCAACACCACGTGTTGCCTTCATGCTACGTACCACGTGTTGCCTTCATGCTACGTACCACCTGTTGTCTTCATGCTACGTACCACGTGTTGCCTTCATGCTACGTACCACGTGTTGCCTTCATGCTACGTACCACGTGTTGCCTTCATGCTACGTACCACGTGTTGCCTTCATGCTACGTACCACGTGTTGCCTTCATGCTACGTACCACGTGTTGCCTTCATCCTACACCACGTGTTGCCTTCATGCTACACCACGTGTTGCCTTCATGCTACACCACGTGTTGCCTTCATGCTACGTACCACGTGTTGCCTTCATGCTACGTACCACGTGTTGCCTTCATGCTACGTACCACGTGTTGTCTTAGCTCGTATCGTGTGTCTCTGCTACGTCACGTGTTGTCTTCATGCTACGTACCACGTGTTGCCTTCATGCTACGTACCACGTGTTGCCTTCATGCTACGTACCACGTGTTGCCTTCATGCTACGTACCACGTGTTGCCTTCATGCTACGTACCACGTGTTGCCTTCATGCTACGTACCACGTGTTGCCTTCATGCTACGTACCACGTGTTGCCTTCATGCTACGTACCACGTGTTGCCTTCATGCTACGTACCACGTGTTGCCTTCATGCTACGTACCACGTGTTGCCTTCATGCTACGTACCACGTGTTGCCTTCATGCTACGTACCACGTGTTGCCTTCATGCTACGTACCACGTGTTGCCTTCATGCTACGTACCACGTGTTGCCTTCATGCTACGTACCACGTGTTGCCTTCATGCTACGTACCACGTGTTGCCTTCATGCTACGTACCACGTGTTGCCTTCATGCTACGTACCACGTGTTGCCTTCATGCTACGTACCACGTGTTGCCTTCATGCTACGTACCACGTGTTGCCTTCATGCTACGTACCACGTGTTGCCTTCATGCTACGTACCACGTTGCTTCATGCTACGTACCACGTGTTGCCTTCATGCTACGTACCACGTGTTGCCTTCATGCTACGTACCACGTGTTGCCTTCATGCTACGTACCACGTGTTGCCTTCATAGCCCTACGTACCACGTGTTCCCTTCATGCTACGTACCACGTGTTGCTTCATGCTCGTACACGTTGCCCATGCTACAGTACACGTGTTGCCTTCATGCTACGTGCACTGCACGTGTGTGCCTTCATGCTAGACACTGTCCCATGCACTCCACGTGTGCACCATGCACAAGTGTTGTGCTGCTCACACGTGCGACTGTGCGACACGTGCCTCAAGTGTTGCTCTCACACGTGCACTGCACAAGTGTTGTCTGCTCACACGTGCCTGCACAGTCGTGCTGCCACAACGGTGCCTGCACAAGGTTGTGCTGCTCACACCGTGCACTGCACAAGTGTTGTGCTGCTCACACCGTGCACTGCACAAGTGTTGTGCTGCTCACACCGTGCACTGCACAAGTGTTGTGCTGCTCACACCGTGCACTGCACAAGTGTTGTGCTGCTCACACCGTGCACTGCACAAGTGTTGTGCTGCTCACACCGTGCACTGCACAAGTGTTGTGCTGCTCACACCGTGCACTGCACAAGTGTTGTGCTGCTCACACCGTGCACTGCACAAGTGTTGTGCTGCTCACACCGTGCACTGCACAAGTGTTGTGCTGCTCACACCGTGCACTGCACAATGTGTTGTGCTGCTACACCGTGCACTGCACAAGTGTTGTGCTGCTCACACCGTGCACTGCACAAGTGTTGTGCTGCTCACACCGTGCACTGCACAAGTGTTGTGCTGCTCACACCGTGCACTGCACAAGTGTTGTGCTGCTCACACCGTGCACTGCACAAGTGTTGTGCAGTGCTCACAAGTGCACTGCACAAGTGTTGTGCTGCTCACACCGTGCACTGCACAAGTGTTGTGCTGCTCACACCGTGCACTGCACAAGTGTCTGCTCACAGTGCACTGCAGTGCTACACCGTGCACTGCACAAGTGTTGTGCTGCTCACACCGTGCACTGCACAAGTGTTGTGCTGCTCACACCGTGCACTGCACAAGTGTTGTGCTGCTCACACCGTGCACTGCACAAGTGTTGTGATGCTCACACCGTGCACTGCACAAGTGTTGTGCTGCTCACACCGTGCACTGCACACGTGTTGTGCTGCTCACACCGTGCACTGCACAAGTGTTGTGCTGCTCACACGTGCACTGCACAAGTGTTGTGCTGCTCACACCGTGCACTGCACAAGTGTTGTGCTGCTCACACCGTGCACTGCACATGTGTTGTGCTTCTCACACCGTGCACTGCACAAGTGTTGTGCTGCTCACACCGTGCACTGCACAAGTGTTGTGCTGCTCACACCGTGCACTGCACATGTGTTGTGCTTCTCACACCGTGCACTGCACATGTGCTTCTCACACCGTGCACTGCACAAGTGTTGTGCTGCTCACACCGTGCACTGCACAAGTGTTGTGCTGCTCACACCGTGCACTGCACAAGTGTTGTGCTGCTCACACCGTGCACTGCACAAATGTTGTGCTGCTGACACCGTGCACGGGTGTTGTGCTGCTGACACCGTGCACTGCACAAGTGTTGTGCTGCTCCCACTGTGCACTGCACAAGTGTTGTGCTGCTCACACCGTGCACTGCACAAGTGTTGTGCTTCTCACACCGTGCACTGCACAAGTGTTGTGCTTCTCACACCGTGCACTGCACAAGTGTTGTGCTTCTCACACCGTGCACTGCACAAGTGTTGTGCTGCTGACACCATGCACGGGTGTTGTGCTGCTGACACCATGCACGGGTGTTGTGCTGCTGACACCATGCACGGGTGTTGTGCTGCTGACACCATGCACGGGTGTTGTGCTGCTGACACCATGCACGGGTGTTGTGCTGCTGACACCATGCACGGGTGTTGTGCTGCTGACACCATGCACGGGTGTTGTGCTGCTGACACCATGCACGGGTGTTGTGCTGCTGACACCATGCACGGGTGTTGTGCTGCTGACACCGTGCACGGGTGTTGTGCTGCTGACACCGTGCACAGGTGCTGTGCTGTTCTCAGGTAATGGACATGCACGGGTGTTGTGCTGCTGACACCATGCACGGGTGTTGTGCTGCTGACACCATGCACGGGTGTTGTGCTGCTGACACCATGCACGGGTGTTGTGCTGCTGACACCGTGCACGGGTGTTGTGCTGCTGACACCGTGCACGGGTGTTGTGCTGCTGACACCGTGCACAGGTGCTGTGCTGTTCTCAGGTAATGGACTGCTCACACTATGTGCACAGGCAATATGCTGTTTACACTAGTTCCACAAGTGATGTGCTCTACACACTATGTGCAAAGGTCAGTCCTGTCTTCACACATTGCTACACCATTATGACACACTAGAATACAAGCTAAATGCTTTATGCAGTGTATAGTGATGTTGCTAAAGCTTCGACAAGTGTGACAGTGGTGTGATAACAAACAACATGTTGTTGTAGAGGTGTGAGCAAAGCTCACACCTCTACAACAACAACTGTCATCAAAGATTTGTTAAGTTATACCATGAATTAAGGAAAGATCCTGGACTTCACCTTACGAAGCGGATAAAACAAATGCGATAGTAATTATGGACAAGGTAGATTATAGTGGAAAAATAAACATGATATTAGAAGACGGGGGAACTTACGTGCCCCTTAACAAATAGAACCCAAAGAATAGTAGTAGTAGTAGTAAACAGAGTGAAGTCAGAGGCTGTCATTGTTTTATCCCATGTAGACAAGAACATAAATCATGGTGGCGTAACATCCTTCAACAATGACACACCAGAATCCCTATAAGAGTGGCGCCCGTCCAAGATACAGCAAATCTTCAAGCAGATATAATAACCTTCCGGTGGGATTCAGACTACAATATGATCAACCAGACTGTGATGGATATGTGGGCCAGTGGACTATCAACAGCAAAAGCCTGGTTGACCAGGCAAGCACTAAAAAAAGCCATGCCCAGTGCTGGTCACAGGTATATCACATGCACAAGTGACGTGTACATTAGGTATGGTGTACATATTTATTGGAGTCATACCATGTGTACACAAGTACATGCGCACACATACACACACAGCTAACATAATCAATATGTCGGCAGACACAGTTGAGAAAATCAATGACAAATAGGGAATACAATGTAAAGCATTCAGCTTGACCCATATACACAAACCTGCTCTTGTCCCACTCACATCACCTCTTATTACAAATGAGCTTATCTGTACCATGGTGGCCAGTGCAGTGGTGTTCACCTATACTGCACTGCCTGTGCCACTAAAAATGCCACCACAGTTGTGTAATCCACTCTGATATACATGCCTACATCATGTCTAACAATAATACCAGTTAATCATGAAAGAAAGATGCACAAAATCCTTAAAATGCAATTGTTATTCAGTGTCACAGAATATAACTAAGGGCTATAACTGCACCACTTTTAAAACTATTACAATAAAAAGCGGAACCACAATGTGACTCAACCCAGCATGATCATTTTCTTACCTACCTCCATCAACACTGTCTACCTACCTGAACTGTATTCCAAGGGTCAAAGCCCGCATGGTCTGGTCCTAGACCAGGCCTCCCAGTGGATGGCCTGATCAACCAGATTGTAGGTGCTAGGCGAATGAAGTCCAATGAAAGCACTAGAGCCCTGCTGATCAGAAACTGACTTGAGACACTTGTCCAATTCCTTCTTGAAGACAGCCAGTGGTCTGTTAGTAACCCCCTCCCCGTTAATATATGAAGGGAAGGTATTGAAAAGTTTTGGTCCTTTCACATTTACTGAGCTTTTTCTTAGTGTACTCACTGCATCCCTATTTTTCATTGGGAGCATTTTTCCACCGTCTGTCAAACCTCTGATTTTCGATGGAAATGATTTGTGTGCAAATTTGGGGCCAAGCCTAGAATTTTAAAGGTGTGGATTATAATGTACCTCTCTTGCTTATGTTCCAAAGAGTACAGATCAAGGGACTTCAAACTTTCCCAGTAATTTAGATGCTTAAGTAAATGTATGTGAGTAGTGAAGGATCTCTGCACATTCTCCAAGTCTGTAATTTCACTTACCTTGAATGGAGCTGTTACAGTAGAACAGTATTCTAGCCTAGAGAGAACAAATGACTGAATCATCACTGGCTTGATATCTCTTGGTTTGAAGGTTCTAGTTATCCAGCCTATCATTTTCTTTGTGGTTGTGATAGTGACACTGTTATAATTCTTGAAAGTGAGATCTTCTGACAATCACTCCCAGGCTTCTCTCATTAATCTTACATTCTATACATTAATGCATGCACATGCACTACAAATAGTGCAAAGTGAGGAATAAAATTCTAATGCAGTTTAATATTAGAAATGAAAATTTGAAGTGAATCAAAAAAGGCATTCACAAATTATCATATGGAAACTAATACAGTATACAATTCCTTCAATAAAAATGGTTAATTACTGTCAACTACAACGTAAAACTTTGAAGCTAAACTGAAGAGGCCTTTTCTTGTTATCTCAGACCAACATCGTAAAATACACTAGAACATTAAGTTTGCAGCTGCTCAGAAGTTGCATTATCAAGTTATCAGCATTACAGTGTTGAAACTAATCCATTAAGGCACTCAAAAATTATCACACCAAGACCAGCATTTCAATATTCCCAATCTCTTACACAAAAAATTCAAATTGGGACCTATATGGGTCAAAATCAATCAAAACTGTCCTCTAAGATTGCCAGCATTTAAGGAAAATCAAGCAAGCAAGCAACTGTTATTTTAGCATTGGGTATATTATGTTCAAGTTTTTTACAATGGTGTTGAGGGCACACACGTTATGGGCACATGTGGACCCCCGGATAACGTAATTAATTCGTTCCAGAGGGCGCTACTAAAACCGAATATTACTAAATCCGAATCTATTTTCCCCATAAGAAATAATGGAAATTCAATTAATCCGTTCCAGACACCCAAAAGTATTAAAATAAATATTGTTTCAACATTAAATTACACAGAAAAGAATGAGATATAAAGTACATAAAACAGTAATAACTTGACACTTACCTTTATTGAAAAGTTGTTGATGTGTGGAAGATGGAAGGAGGGGAGAGGAAGGAGTAGTTGCTAGTGTTTGGAAGGGGAATCCCCTTCCATTAACACTTCAGGTACCAAGTTCTTTTCTGGGGTTACTTCCCTTCTTTGTTTTTTAATGCCACTAGGACCAGCTTGAGAGTCACTGGACCCCTCTCTCACAAAAAATCTGTCCAGGGAGCTCTGTGTCTGGCGTTTCTTTAAAACATCCCTGAAATGGGACACAACATTGTCATTGTACAAGTTGCCAGCACGGCCTGCAAGAGCTTTGTTAGGGTGAAAATCATCCATAAATCTTTGTACATCAGTCCATTTGGCACAAATCTCCTTAATCTTTGAAGAAGGTAACGTCTTCCATCTCTCTTCCTCCTCCTCTGCAGCAATTTCCTGAACTGTGGTCTGTTGCCGTTGCAGATGAAGCTCTTGGAGATCTGCAGTGGTTAGCTCTTCATTGTGGTCCTCCACCAACTCTTCCACATCCTCGCTACTAACCTCCAACCCCATGGACTTCCCCAGTGCCACAATTTGTTCCACAACAGGCTCAGGGTCCTATGGCTCAGCCCCAAAACCTTCAAAATCCCTCTCTGGGACACAGTCTGGCCACAATTTTTTCCAAGCAGAGTTCAAAGTCCTGGAGCTCACTTCCTCCCAAGCCTTCCCTATATGGTTTATGCAATGGAAGATAGTGAAGTGATCTTTCCAAAACTCTTTTAGGGTCAATCGAGTGTCCGAGGTTATGTCAAAGCATCTTTGAAACATTGCTTTGGTGTTTGAAGTTTGAAATGACCTGCTGGTTTATGGGCTGGAGGAGTGGAGTGGTATTAGGGGGCAAAAACTTCACTGTGATGAACTTAATGTCCTCCACAATTTGCTGTTCCGTCTCGAGGATGAGAAGGAGCATTATCAATTACCAGGAGGCACTTGAGGTTCAATTTATTTTTCAGGAGATATTTCTTCACACTGGGGCCAAACACTTCATTGAACCAATCAAGGAAAATTTCCCTCGTGACCCATGCCTTAGTGTTAGCCTTCCACATCACACACAAATCAGCCTTGGCAACACTGTATTTCTTGAACACACTGGGATTTTCAGAGTGATACACGAGTAAAGGCTTCACTTTGAAATCCCCACTAGCATTACTACACAACATAAGAGTTAGCCTGTCTTTCATAGGCTTGTGTCCTGGCAGTGCCTTTTCCTCCTGTGTAATGTAGGTCCTGTTTGGCATTTTCTTCCAAAACAGGCCTGTTTCGTCACAATTAAACACTTGCTGCGGTTTAAATCCTTCAGCCTCTACATAGCTTTTAAATTCATGCACATATTTTTCAGCCACACATTTGTCTGAACTGGCTGCCTCACCATGCCTTATCACACTGTGTATGCCACTACACTTCTTAAATCTGTCAAACCAGCCTTTGCTGGCTTTAAATTCGCTTACTTCAGCACTCGTTGCAGGCATTTTCTTGACGAGATCATTATGCAACTGCCTTGCTTTTTCAGATATTATTGCCTGCGTAACACTATCTCCTGCTAATTCTTTCTTGTTGATCCACACCAACAACAAAGTTTCCACATCTTCCAGTATTTGCGATCTCTGTTTTGTGATCATATTTGCACCTTTTGCAACAACAGCTTCCTTGATTTCATTTCCCTTGACCATGATGGAAGCGATGATTGTATAGGCTTTGCCATACAGCCTGGCCAGCTCAGCGACACGTACTCCACTTTCATATTTTGCAATGATCTCCTTTTTCAGTTCTACCGTATTTCTGAGCCTCTTTACCACAGGGCTGGCACTAGCTTTCTTTGGGCCCATGGTGGCTTATTTAGCAGTTGCAAGCACTAAAAATAATGGAATAATGACACAATGTATGGTATGAATGCCTGGGTGACCATCACTCGCTGGTAAACAATGGCACACTGACTCTGGATGGCGTGTTGGGCCGTCCGGGCCATGTGCACGCGTCTAGGACGAATTACTAATTCCGAGCAGATCTACTAATACCAAACCAATATTTTTACGAAAAAATGTCACTTATTCCGAATTTTACGAAATCCGACAACTGCGTAATCCGGGGGTCCACTGTACTATACATTATGTAGATTTAGGCTATGATAACCCAATAGAGCCATACACTAACACAAACTAGAAGCAAGGAGAAGCTTTGTTTGATGAAAATACATCAACATTAAAATTGGAAAGTAATCAGATGATGCATTCTAGTTAATGCATAAAATTAAAAAAAAATTGCACCTATGTAGCCTAAACCTAAAAAAATGCTTCATCCTTCTCATGATATACATCAGCCATTAACTCCTAAACTGTTGGATGGGTACCCAGAAAATAAAATTTGTGTGGGAAATGATTTTGGGAAAAAAAAAATCAAATTTTGAAGAGCACATTTCTCTGTATTGAATGAATTTAAAATGAGTGGAACCTGATAAAACTTACAGTTTTATGATGTGTTGAAGTTGGCCAAAACTGACATGCTGTTAGCAACATCGGTGTTAAAGCACCAATTATTTTTTTCAGTTTTTGGTTTTTCTTATCCAAATAAAATGCGATTTTTTTTGTATGCACTGGTTAACATCAATTACCACATTTTGCAATGAAAATAATCTGAGCTACAGCAATAATATTACTGTAGCTTAGGAAGAACACTGCACCATAAGAATAATATCAACAGGAGGGGCCCCATTTTTACGGGCGTTAGGTTCTTGACCCTTGGCGATGAGCAAAAATTCTGGCGGGTGTTAATGGTTTCAAGGTATGATATTCCTCAAAACATGGCTTGAGGAACAATGAGACACAACACTACTTACAGATATATCATGTGTATGTTCACTTGCTTGACTTTCTACTTCTGTGCTGACATGCATAACATGTCAATGCTTTTTTCTTCAATGTAGCAAGAAGAGCATCAAGCTTCAGCCAAAATGGGTGACAATGTTGGCTGAGCCTTCACCTGGTATTTTTCTATTATCTGTCTTATGGTAGATAGATGGAAATCAGTTAATTTGGTTTGCATCCTGTTCTCACCTGGAACACATTGTATGCATTTAGCACTGCAACATCCAATAAATGGAAAACATTTCATATACCACATGAAGCTCCTTCTGACATCACATTTGTCTAAAAAACACATGCTGGTAATGTAGTCAGTTCAGCTGTTTGCTAGTCAACTCTTCCAGTTTGCTTCATCTAAAGCCTGTATATAGTCATCAACATTGTTACATCTCTTTTGTCATACCACTGAAATGTGATCATGTCACTGATGTGAAATACCTGCACTTCATTGGTATCCAGGACTCTTGTGAATTACAGCATTTGTTTTCTCTTTCCTCTCACTGTCCCACACATGTCTATATTGTTCACCTTGAAGAAATCACAAACAGAAGTGCTTGTGTACCAATAATTTATGAATAAGGTATACCCCCTGCCTAGATATGCTCCATCATATTCTTAACTGCATCAGAGACTCCTAACATGTGACATGTACGTTCCATAGTTTATTTTCCTGTATACATGAGGCCTGGTCACAGACCGGGCACCGGGGGCATTGACCCCTGGAACTCTCTCCAGGTAAACTCCAGGTCTCCAGGTAAACACAATAACGTCTAACACTATTCCAGTTTCACAATAACACATCATAAATAGTTTGATACCAAACCAGTGTCATTTGCTTGGTAATATTGCTTGAAGGAAAATCTTTCTTTTAATAAAATCAGAGACTCATCTATGACAACATTCTGAATTTATGTTTCAGGTACATAATTACTTTACGTATTTTGTAGAGCAAATAGTCTCTCCGGAGACTGTTTGTATCAGAGACATGTAACATACACAGCAGCAGCAAGAGAAAGCAATGGGCATGATTTCACTAAAAGCTGGTGTTGCTGCAAGTCTATCTGTACTACAATACTTAGATATATTATTCTTATGGGTGTGTGGCATCAGTATTACTGTTGCAAAGAACAGGTACAACTCTGCAATAGCTATGTCCTTCCACTGTCAAAGTCTTGATATCAGTGAAACACAAGAGTTGGTCTGTGTGTCATTGAAGAGTAAACAAAAGTACATAGTCAAGTTCAGTGGAATCATCTGTTATAGGACAATTCAGCTGAATTTCAGAGTCATCACTACCAGACCTTGTTGGTCTGCTGGTACATAATATTTACCAATGGTGTCACAGCTGGTGGTGTTGCCATGGCTGGTGCCACTGCCATGGCTGGTGGTGTTGGCATGACTGATGGTGTTGGTATGACTGATGCCACTGTCACCTCGGTTGCAGCTGTCATGGATGCTGTCACAGCTGGTATTGATGTATCATATCATTTTCTGATACCAATGAAAGCACCATCAATGTGACAATCACTATCACTATCTCCTGCAACAGTATCATGTTCCCCAGATGATTTACCATAAAACAATGAAATAGCACACAAATTATCACTTGAATCAGCACTCTCCTCCTTATATATTCCTCTCCATTATCACACAAATCACTGCAATCACTATCCAAATCAGGGGTAAAAATCCATCAGCTTCTACTTTATGTTGCAAGACCAGAGGTGGAAGGCATTGCTATATCTATGGTTGAACTGGCACTTCTTTTAATTTAAATTCAAATTTTTATTTCTTTTGTGCAGTACACAGATACAGTGGAACCTCAATATTCATACATCCCTATATTTGTACAACTCGATATTCACCCAACTTTTTCGAGAAAAATTTGACTGTATTCAGATGTTGCCCTGATATCTGACCTAAACAAAACAGTCCATCTGGACAAAGTCCAATGAAAACAAAGTATTACGCACTCAGTCTCTTGTCAGCTTTCATTCGTCAAGCTCCGTGAAACGTTTTGGTATTTCATTGTTATTCTGTGGCATTTTTTAAAATATTTTCATTGACAATAAGTAATCATGGCTCCCAAAAAAATCAGTAGTGATACAAACAAGCCTAAAAAGAAAGCAGTGAGAACAATAATTAAGGTGAAAAAAGAACTCATTACGAAGTGGGAAAGTAGAACACTTGTCGGACCTGGCCACTCAATATGGTAAAGCGAAATCCACATTATCGTCCATATTGAAAAATAAAGAGACAATAAAAGGGGCTGATGTGGTGAAAGAAGTGAAAATTCTTACTGTGAAAAGGTCACATAATTGAAGAAATGCAAAAACTTTTGTTAGTGTGGATTAACGAAAAACAATTAGCCGGTGACAGTGTTCCTGAAACAATAATTTGTGAAAAAGCAAAGCAGTTATACAGTATAGTGATCTTAAGCGAGACATCCCAGGAAACAGTGCTGAAAGTGATGAATTTAAGGCAAGTAGGGGCTGGTTTGATAGGTTTGAAAAGAGGAGTGGGATTCATAGTGAGGCTGCCGATGCTAACAGAGATGAGGCTGAAAAGTTTGTTAAGGAATTTAAAACCTATGTAGACATTGAGGGATTTATTCCTCAACAAATTATTGTGATAAAACCTGCCTCTTTTGGTAAAGAATGCCTAAGAGAACCTACATCACACAAGAAGAAAAATCATTACCAGGACACAAGCCATAAAACACAGGATAACACTCTTGGAAATGGACGATGATGATGCAGAGGAGTTGGTGGAGGATCACAAGAATGAGCTCACCACAGAAGAACGTCATGACCTGCACAAGGAGCAGAAAGAAGAAGTGGTTGAAGAAATTTCTTCTTCAGAGGAGGGAAGCAGTAAGAGCAACATTTCCACTGCAGAAATTAAGAAACTGTGTTACTATTGGGCTCAAACACAAAGCCTGGTGAAAAAATGGCATCCTAACACTACTGTTGCAAATAGAAGCATAAACCTGTTCAATGAGAATGTTGTTGACCACTTTAGGAAAGTCGTCAAAAGCAGACAACATTGAGCAGCTTCTTTAGCAAAGAAAACAAAATCAAATGATAGTGAATCCACATCTTCAAGTGCTACTGCACATTGACAGAGAAGAAAAAAACACCAGACAGACCTGATGTTTTTATAGAAGCTGAAACCCTTTCCAAACAATATCATCTCTCCACCTTCATAATTTTCATTTATTTCATGTGTTTATTACTTTTATAATTTTCATGTATGATTTTATGGATGAAATTATTATTATACAGGTTTAAATAAGCAATATTTTCACTTAAAATGTTTTATAATTCATAATTTTTTGGAATGGATTAATCCAGTTTACATTACAGCCTCTCCTCACTTAGCGACGTACTTGTTTACCAATGCCTCGGACTTACGACGGGCTCTCTGGCCAGTATTCATACCTAAATAATGTATATTAGAGCTGATTTCCTCTATATTCTGTTTATTTCAACACACAGTACACTACTGTATAAACATTTAAAAATATACCAGACATTTTATAAATAGTGCAAAGGTGACATTAACCCTTTCAGGGTCTGTGCCGTAGTTCTACGGCTTTGAGTTCTGGGTCCAAACCGTAGTTCTACGTCATGAGCTCAGCTCACTCAGATAAGCTTTGAGCGGTAAATTTGGGCCTAGATATGAGAGAATACATCTATGTGGTAAGTGTGCACCACATAAAACAAATCCTGCAGCACACAGTGCATAATGAGAGAAACAAAACTGAAACCGTAATTTTCGATTAAAACAGCGACTTTGCAGTGTTTTTTGGTATACGTTTTATAGTTATATTTGAAATTTCTTGGTCTCATTTGATAGAATGGAAGATATATTACAGATATAGAGATGATTTCGATTGGTTTTAGTACTGGAAATGTCTTGAAACTGAGCTCAAAGTAGCGGAAATGTTAAATTTTTGCAGATGTTCAAGAGTAAACAAATGACCTCACACGTCTAATACGCACCAGCTGGTGGGTCTAATATACATTCACAAATGTGGTGATTTTATTTGTACAATTATTATAATATTGCATAACAGTAAATCTTCCATTTTTTGGTTTGAATAAAAATTCATTATGTGAATAAACAATAAAAATGGAATTCATTTGTAAAGACTGAAAATGTAACTAATGAACAGAGGAAATGTTAGTTTAGTGCCAGGAATGCCTGCATTGTTTATTCTGCACCCTATTTTGAAATTGGAATATTTTTTTAAATTCTTGGACACTGGCGCACCCCTTCCAAAAATGGCCTTGGACCCTGAAAGGGTTAAAACAATATCAAAGATGGTTGACACAAACTAACTACCATTACAGTATGCTCCTCATTTAGTGACGAATTAGTTTAACCCTTTGGGGGTTGACAGGCCCTCCCAAACTTGTTCTCAGGGTCGAAATTTTTTTTTGAATTTTTTTTTATATTTTTTTCTTATGAAATGATAGAGAATCTTTTTCTGATCATAACGACACCAAAAGTATGAAATTTGATTGAAAACTTACGGAATTATGCTCTCGCGAAGTTATCGGTCTCGACGATGTTTACGCATCGGCGATTTCACCCACTTTGAGCCCTATTTTTGGCCAATTCCAATATTCCAGTCTACTAAAGTCATAGCTATTTTGCTAGAACTCCATTTCTTCTATCGATTGAGTACAAGAAACCGCCCATTTACCAATTTCAACCCAAAAAAGTGGTCAGAAATTTGCAATTTGGCAAATTTCACACAAATTTCAAACGATGCCAATTTTAAAATGGGGTCCAGAATAAACAAGGCAGACATTCCTGGCACTAAAATAACATCTTCTCTGTTCATTAGTCACATCTCCAGGCCCCTCTTACATTACATTTGCTTTCCATTTTGAATTTTTATTCTCACAAAAAATAGAAGATTTACTGTTATGTATACAACTGCATCATTGAAAAAACGGTATAAATAATATCACAGCACTTGTGAAAGAATATTACTCACCAGTTGACGTGTATTGGATGCGTGGCGTGATTTGTTTACTCTTGAACATCGGCAAAAATCGAACATTTTCGCTACTTTGAGCTCAATTTCAAGGTACTTGTCATTGTAAAACCAATCAAAATCATCTCTATTTCTGTAACATATCTTCCATTCTATCAAATGAGATCAAGAAAACGAGAATACATCAATAAATACCATACGAAAATAGACTGCAAAGTCGCTGTTTTAAATGAAAAATACGGTCGGAGTTTTTTTTTTTTCATTATGCAGTGTATGCTGCAGGATTTTTTTTATACTGCCCACACTGACCACACAGACCCCTTCTTTCACATATAGGCCTACCAGCTGTTTTCCGCTTAATTTGAGGCCGTTAGAATTTACGCGTACTAGTACGGCACCAACCCTGGCACGTAAAACATACTAGTACGGCATCGACCCCGAAAGGGTTAATGACATAGTCTCAGGAGTGAAACTCCGTCGTTAAGTGAGGAGAGGTTGCATTTCTTATGGGAAAAATTGATTCAACATTTGTACAAGTCACTATTCGAACAGCCTCCTGGAACAGATGAAGTTTGAATATCGAGGTCCCACTGTAATGTAGTTTACAAGTACGTAATAAAATATTGTTAGGCACAAAAGAAAGTCACTAGTAAGAAACGTATTTTGAGCAAACTAATCCTAATGCTTAACCCTGACTGTTTCGGTCGTATATATACGTCTTATGAGCCAGTGTTTCGGACGTACAGTGGACCCTCGGTTAGCGGCCGTAATCCGTTTCAAGCCTTTAACCGAATTAATATTCCCCATAAGAATTAATGTAAATACAATCAATCTGTTCCAGACAAAAAATATTTTCTTTTAACAATTAACCCTTTGACTGTCGGAGGCCCCATTCTGAAACTGTCATTCTGTCGCAAAATTTTGGGAAAAAAAAATTATTTTTTCTTATGAAATGATAGAGAATCTTTTCCCGATGGTAATGACAACAAAAGTACGAAATTTGATGGAAAATTTATGGAATTACGCTCTCGCGAAGTTAGCGATGTCGGCGATATATATGCATCAGCGATTTCGCCGACTTTGAGCCCTATTTTCAGTCAATTCCATTGTTACAGTCGACCAAACTCATATCTATTTCTTTAGAACTCCATTTGTTCTATCGATTGAGTATAAGAAACCACCAATTTACCGATTTCAACTACCCAATAAAGCGGTCAGAAATTGGCAATTTGGCCAATTTCATGCAAAATAAAAAAAATGTTAATTTCAAAATAGGGTCCAGAATAAACAATGGAATAAACATTCCTGGCACTAAAATAAGATTTTCTCTGTTCATTAGTCACGTCTTTAGGCCCCTCTTATATTACTCTTGATTTCTATTTTGATTTTTTATTCACACAAAAAATAGAAGATTTACTGTTATGCAGACTACTGCATTACTGTAAAAATGGTATAAATAATATCAGTGCACTTGTGTAAGAATATTAGTCTCACCAGTTGACGTGTATTGGATGAATATTAGACTCACCAGTTGACATGTATTGGACGCATGGCGTGATTTGTGTACTCTTGAACATTGTCAAAAATCAAACATTTCCACTCCTTGGAGCTCAATTTCAAGGTAATTTTTATCATGAAACTAATCAAAATCATCTCTGTTTCTGTAATATGTTTTCCATTCTATCAAATGAGACCACGAAAAAGAATACAACCATAAATAATATACGAAAATACACCTCAAAGTCGGCGTTTTAATCCAAAAACACAGTCGGAGTTTTTTTTCTCATTATGCACTGCGTGCTGCAGGATTATTTTATACAGCGCACACTGATCACACAAACCCATTCTCTCATATGTGGGCCTACCAGCTTTCTCCCGCTTGATTTGAAGCCGCTAGAATTTTTTAGTATATATACGTCCGAAACAGTGGCTCGTAAGATGTATATATACGACCAAAACAGTCAAAGGGTTAAGTGTTGTGCAATCTACCTTATTTTCATTATTGTGTATTATTTTTCTTGTGTCTTAACCTATTTTCACTGCATTTTCCTCGTTTTCCTGCTAATTCTGTGTTGATTCATTCACTACTCTTCTCCAGTGTCCTAAATGACCATTTTAATTCTGTGTGTACCTTTATTTTTGTGTTAAATGTTTTATATATGCAGTGTCTCATCTGCTTGAACTTTTGCAGACTGTAGTACCATATCTTGCATGCTAAAGCAAGAGATTTATTTAATTTTTGTTCAAAGCAAGACCATAGTGCAAGATTTTCTGCAATAAGTTTAGTGAGTGACCCTTGAACAATGTATTATCATCATATAATTAGAATGATCTACCAATACAAACTCACTCAATTACTCTAATATTATGTTCATAGTCTATAAACCATTAGATTAAGCTGCCCCTAATGCCAAGGCATGCCAAAGGCTCTCCTTGCACTTCAATTTATGATTGTCATGAAAACCTATGTACTCGAGCAAAGAAATAAAAATTGTATTGTATTGTATAGTATAAATTCATCCTTAGTGTAATTTTTAAAGTAAAATATTATCATTGATATGTTTTTGAGTAATTTGTTTTGCCTACTTTGAGATTAAGAGTTAGTGTTCAAACCAGTTATTTCTTGCTATTTTATTATTATTCTAAGCTATATTTTCTCTGTGCAGAAATTTTTATTGGTACATTGACTAATTCTGCAAATGACTTTTGTGCAATTTAACTGTTCTGCAGTGATTATTTTCTTTAATAATTTTTTTTACTGTTATTCTTGTGCTCTAATTTGTTCAGTAATTGATAATAATTTCTCAGTGATATACAGTGGTATCTCTACTTACGAGCAAAATTCGTTCCAGATGGCTATTCAAGTGTCGATACCGAAGAAATGTTTTCCCATAAGAAATAATGAAAATTAGAATAATCCATTTCAGACCCCCAATAATACACTTACAAAAGCACATACAAAAATACACTTACATAATTGTTCGAGTTGGGAGCTGCTCATAAGTAGAGGTACCACTGTATTATAATTCAGTGCATTGTTCTCAGTATATTAAAGTATATTAATTTCGTTGTGTTATCATTGCATAATATTTTATTTTGTTTTTGTGCCATCTTTAGAAAATTTGTTTTCCCAGCATATTTCCAATTGCTTACAATTTCCTAATTTTATTTAATAATTTTTTTGCATTGATTTACAATTTTATCAAATTTCTTTATTGAATTGAGAGTAAAGACAAAAGTAATACATATTTCCCTTTCTTGAATTTTGAAAGTAATTCCTTATCTTTGCCAAGTCAATTTCAGTGAGTCTTCTTTTCTCATACAGTGTGTCTTAGAGGCCTCACAGGTAATGTACTCATGGTGTACTTAGATGATGAGATTGTCATATCCAAAAACGTGGAAGCACACCTGAAAAGACTTGATGTGGTACAGTAGAACCCCGAGTAACGATCTGTCCGAATAACGATTTTTTCGTGTAAAGGTTGCTTTTTACGGTCAATATTTTTCTCGTGTAGCGGTCCGTACCAGACCTGTCTGCCTGCCTGCGCTTGCACGCCTCGCCACGCAGGACGCCAGTCTAGCGTTTTTTTACACTTGAGTGAACAATACCCAGCGCGCTCTTTCAAACATTCATAATACAGTGGTACCTCGACTTACGATATTTTTTCATTCCAGAATACTGTTCAAGTGCCATTACCAAACGAATTTATCCCCTTAAGGAATGATATAAAATAGACTAGTCCTTTTAGATCCCCAAAATTACACTTACAAAAGCGTTTAAAAAAATAAACTTACATAAAAGGGTGAGTTTGGGGACCATCGTAAGTCGAGGTACCACTGTACATTTGTTGTGTTTATTGGTGGTTTAGTGATTGTCACTGTAAAATATGTCACCATGGGTCCAAAGAAGCTTCCTAGTGGCACCCCTGTGGTAAAGAGAGTGAGGAACACCATCGAAGTGAAGAAAGAGATTGTAGAAAAATATGAGAGTGGCATACGTGTGAGTGAGCTTGCTGGTCCTAGTGGCATTAAAAGACCAAGAAGGGAAGTAACCCCAGAGAGGGACTTGTTACCTGAAGTCCTTTTGGTGGGGATTCCCCTTCCAAACACTAACACCTTCCCCTGTCCTCCTCCCTATCTTCCAGATGCCAGAAACTCTCTTCAATAAAGGTAAGTAAATGTTATTTTAAATATTTAATTATAAATTTAATACATATTACATACTATACTACTTTATATATAGTATTTATAATTGTTTTGTGAATGTAAAAGTATAGTTAATCTTTACAAAATTAATTTTTTGTGAATATTTTTGGATGTCTGGAACGGATTAATTGTATTTACATTATTTCTAATGCGAAATAAGGTTTCGAGTTACGAATTTTTCGTGTTGAGGTCTAGCTCCTGGAACGGATTGAGATCGTTAGTCGAGGGACCACTGTACTTGGTAAGCTTAAAGAAGCCAATTTAAAGATCAAACTGTCTAAATGTCAATTTTTCAAATCAGAAATCAAGTTTCTTGGTCACATAGTCACTCCTAGAGGGGTTATGACTGACTAAAGTAAAGTAACTGCAGTATTAACCCTTAAACTGTCCACACGTAGATATACGTTCACGTGCGTACTGCTCCGAACGTAGATCAACGTTTTATTTTTCATTCCTTCAAATTTAGTGCAATAGGCCTGAGTCGCCTAGACATGAGAGAATGGGTCTGCGTCCTCAGTGTGCGCAGTATTAAAAAAATCTGGGACCACTTACTACCTTGTGGGAGCACCAGTTCAATTTAGTGCCAGCTAGAGCAAATAGTGTGACAAACACCAGGGATTCAATGATGTCATGTCGCATTAACACTCCCCTTATAAGAGGAAAGTAAAAATAGGTTAGATAAATACATGAGTGGCTGTGGGTGGGTGTGAGTTGGACCTGACTAGCTTGTGCTACTAAGTCTGATGCCATGCTCCTTCCTTCAAAGGATGTGACCTGACTAGGTGGGTCATTGGTCTAAGCTGGGGGGTGACATGGACTTGCCTTGCATGAGCCAGTAGGCCTGCTGCAGTGTTCCTTCTTTCTTATGATCTTATGTATTCGGCAGGCTAGCTGGCTTTGGCTGTCTCTCTATCTGTCTATAACTCTATCTGTCTTTATCTTTGCCTGTCTATATCTTTGCCTGTCTATATCTTTGCCTGTCTATATCTTTGCCTGTCTATATCTTTGCCTGTCTATATCTTTGCCTGTCTATATCTTTGCCTGTCTATATCTTTGCCTGTCTATATCTTTGCCTGTCTATATCTTTGCCTGTCTATATCTTTCCCAGTCTATATCTTTGCCTGTCTATATCTTTGCCTGTCTATATCTTTGCCTGTCTATATCTTTGCCTGTCTATATCTTTGCCTGTCTATATCTTTGCCTGTCTATATCTTTGCCTGTCTATATCTTTGCCTGTCTATATCTTTGCCTGTCTATATCTTTGCCTGTCTATATCTTTGTCTGTGTATATCTTTGTCTGTGTATATCTTTGTCTGTGTATATCTTTGTCTGTCTATATGTCCTATATCTCTGTCTCTCTCTCACATGTACACATAAGTCCAGTTATTATACATAATGTAAATTACCTAGGATAACCCAAAAATTCCAAGCAAAGTGTTATTCCAGTTGACCAAATTCTTAGCTATTTCGTTAGTATTACTTCTGTTTAATCGATTGAGCACAAGAAACTGCCCAATCAACGATTTCAAGTAGCCAATAAAGTGATCAGAAATTGGTAATTTCGCCAATTTCACACAAAATTCAAAATATTCCAATTTCAAAACAGCGTCCAGAATAAACAATGCAGGCACTCCTGGCATTAAAATAACATTTCCTCTGTTTATTAGTTACGTTTCCAGGTTTTACAGATGAATTCCATTTTTATTTTTTATTTACATAAAGAATTTTTATTCACACCAAAAAATAGATGAATTACTCTTATGCAATATTGCAATAATTGTATAAACACTATCAGTGCATTTGTAAACGTATATTAGACCCACCAGTTGACGTGTATTGGTCGCATGATATGATTTGTTTACTCTTGAAAATCAGCAAAAATCAAACATTTCTGCTATTTTGAGCTCAACTAGAAGCTATTTTCAATACTAAAACCAATCAAAATCATCTCTATTTCTGTAATGTATCTTCCATTCTATCAAATGAGACCAAGAAACCGCGAATACAACCGTAAAAACCACATGAAAATACACCACAAACTTGCTGTTTTAATAGAAAAACACAGTTATTTTTTTTTCTCATTGTGCACTGCGTGCTTCAGGATTTACTTTATATGGTGCACACTTACCACATAGATGCATTCTCTCATATCTAGGCCCAAATTTACCGATCACAGCTTATCTGAGTGAGCTGAGCTCATGGCGTAGATCTACGGTTTGGACCCTGTGGACAATGCGTAGATCTATGGCTTGGACCCTGAAAGGGTTAAAGTTGGTGAGGAGAATTCTGACCGGAGGGTTTATATTAGTGTGTAGAGTTCTATGTATGTAGTAGGCACAAGAATAAGTGTGAATGTTCTTTACGGTGAGTAGTTTTAGGCTTTTGAATATTGGTGGAGTATGCTGTCTAGAGTGGGAATTTGTTATCATTCTGACTGCAGCCTTTTGCTGGGTTATGAGCGGTCTAAGGTGATTTAATGTTGTTGATCCCCATGCACAAATTCCATAGGTGAGATAAGGGTAGATGAGTGAATGATACACATAGTAGCATATCTTTGATAGTATGCCTACTGTCTGAGATTTTCTTGGAAATTTGTTGTGTGTGTGTTTGGAATTTAAGGCTACTGTCAAGGTGGATTCCTAGGAGTTTTCCCTCTGTGAGTCTTGTGATGGGTGAACCATTGAGTGTTATGTTAAGTGGAACATTTGTAGCTCTGTTTCCAAACTGAATGAAATAGGTCTTGTCAGCAATGAGAGTAAGCTTATTAGTCGTCATCCAGGTAGATATTTTCTGTAATTCAGCATTAACAGTGTTGGCCATTATGACTGGGTTTGCGTGAGAGAAGACATATGTAGTGTCATCTGCAAACAATATGGGTTTGAGTAGTTGTGATGCATTCAGTAGATCATTGATATAAATGAGGAATAGGAGTGGTCCTAGGACATTTCCTTGTGGGACACCGACTGTAATTTGTTGTGTGGAAGAGTTAGCTCCATTTGTGTACACGTATTGGCTTCTGTTACTAAGGTATGACTTTAGGTAGTTGAGTGAGTGCCCTCTTATACCATAGTGTGCTAATTTTGTGAGCAGTAAATCATGGTCGACTGTATCAAAAGCTTTGCGTAAATCAATGAAGATTCCCAGTGGGACCTCTTTCTTCTCAAGTGCAGTGTATATTAGTAAAGTAAAGTCAATTTTATTTCATTGCAGATTATATAGGTATTGGTAGTTACAATATAAATTGAGTGCAAGGAGAGCCACTGACATGCCATGGCATTAGGGGCAGCTTAATCTAGTAACTTAAAGACTATGTACATAATAATAGAGAAATTTATTGAGTTTATTCTAGTTAAGATTTGTTTTCAAATTACAATATGATGATATTATATTGTTAAAATTATTATATGACGATATTAGATTGTAACAGGTGTTTAGATTCTCGAATGGTAATATGAAATTGAGATTATTTTAAGGAAAATAACATTGAGCATTTTTGACATTAACTTATAGTATGAGTACAGTGGTACCTCGAGTTACGATGGTCCCCAAAATCGCCCTTTTATGTAAGTTTATTTTTTTAAATGCTTTTGTAAGTATATTTTTGGGGGTGTAAAAGGACTAGTCTATTTTACATTATTCCTTATGGGGATAAATTCGTTTTGTAAAGGCACTTGAACAGCATTCTCGAACAAAAAAATATCGTAACTCGAGGTACCACTGTATTTAGTTTTGGGTGAGTAGGGGGGTAACATAATAGTAACATATTATTAAAAATTGAAATTATCTTATAGGAAAGTAATAATGAGCATTTTTCAAAGTAGTTTATAGTATGATTATTTAGTTTTGGGTGAGTAGGTGGTTTTTGAGTTGAGTCTTAAATTGATTTTCAGACAAGGATATCTTAATATTTACTGGTAATGAATTCCAGATTCTGGGGCCCTTCATGTGCATAGAATTTTTACATAGGTTGATATGAACTCGGGGTATATCAAAAAGTGATCTGTGTCTTGTGTTGTGGTCATGGGTCCTATTAACCCTTTGGGGGTCGACAGGCCTTCTCAGGAAAGTGTTCCTGGGGTTGAAAATGTTTTTTAAAAAAAAAAAAAAAATTAATTTTTTTCTTATGAAATGATAAAGAATCTTTTTCCGATCATAACGCCACCAAAATTATGAAATTTGATCGAAAACTAACGAAATTATGCTTTCGCGAAGTTATCGGTATCTATGACACTGACGCATCAGCGATTTCACCCACTTCGAGCCCTATTTTCGACAAATTCCAATGTTTCAGTCTCCTAAAATTATAGCTATTCCGCTAGAACTCCATTTCTTCTATCGAATGAGTAGAAGAAACTGCCTATTTACCAATTTCATCTACCCAAAATAGTGGTCAGAAAATGGCAATTTTCCAATTTCACACAATTTCAAACGATGCCAATTTCAAAATAGGGTCCAGAGTAAACAAGGCAGACATTCCTGGCACTAAAATAACATGTTCTCTGTTCATTAGCCACGTCTCCAGGCCCCTATTCCATTACTTTTGCTTTCCATTTTGAATTTTTATTATCACAAAAATAGAAGATTTACTGTTATGTATACAACTGCATCATTGTAAAAATGGTATAAA